>JADLZN010002207.1:0-150518 GCA_018155175.1 Sinocyclocheilus anophthalmus | reverse complement strand
TATGCTCATCAAGGCTGTATTTATTTGATCCAAAACACAGTAAAAAATTGTAAAATATGAAAACAAAAAATCAAAAAAAGTGAAAAATGCAAAACATTTTTTTAAATAAAAAGCTCAATATATTTAAATAGTTTAAAATGTCATATAAATTGAAGAAAATGTTTTCTACATCTTTTCTACTGACCCTAAGGAGTGTTTTCAGGGACCACAGACACCAAGTTAATAACCTTGGATTGAGAGCATCTCTAGCTGATGTGTCATAACCTAAAGAAATCAGTCATTTATGTTATCTTGTTGAGCTTATCCTGTTATCAGGACATCATGCCATATGTGGTGCTAGTCAAACAGATTGTGGACTGTGTGAAGTCAGGTAAAAGAGGAAGTTTGTTTATTAGGACGTGAAAAGATGACTAGCGCCAATCTGTCGGACCGCAAGAACTTTACTGAAAGATGCTAAAATGATACTTACAGAGTTGACAGATTCATTCTGGGATTTTGGACTGTCCTCAGGCCGGAGGGTTAATCTGAGACGCCTGATTCTCCTCTGATAGACATCACACATACACACAGAGAAACAAACAATGATTAACAACGATTAGCCACAATCAAAAAAGTTTAATTAGGTGGGCAATCTGATGATTGTTATCTCAAGATAAAATGAAAGCAATTTCACTGAAACCAAAACCAAAACTTTAAGTCCTGTCAAAGATAACGCTTATCTATTACGAGAAATGTCACGCATGAAAAGAAAAAAACAAGCTGCTCCAAGTGATTTTTTTATCACTGAGACAGATAATATAACAAAACTGTATTAAAATGTGACTGCCCATAAACACTTCAATGATTAACCACTTCAGATGTGGCCATCTACTCAATTCAAATCAATAACTACTAGTCAAAAATGTGGCTCTCATCGGTTTGATGTCCTCTCTGCCAGTTAGCGCCATCTGAGAGGGTGTCAGTTGATTAGCTGTAAGAATGTCTCTGAATGGCAGCTGACCGCAGCAACAGCGGCTGAGCGCCAGGCCCTGATAAAATAAACATGACAGGGCCCTGCCTCCCAGGATGGTGGCTCTTATTACAGGCCCCTCTCTGAACAACACAACGCTGCCTCGCACACGTCAACAGCGCTCGATTAGCCTGGATATGGACGAGCCATTAGGGCACAGTCCAATGCGTAAGTCACAGCCGAGAGACACAGAGGACAGAAACCGAACCAAACACAGGCAAGCAAACACCTCACTGAGAATCACTTATAGTCAGGAAAATGCAGAGTTCAAAAGAGCAAGAAAATATGATTGAGTGTTTCCTACCTCATTGAGGTCTGGTATCTCAATGGTGGTTGTGGTGCTGATGGCACCAGCCATGCCATTTTGCAGCATGTCTCCTTTTCACTGTCCACGCCACACATCCACACAAACACTATCAACGTCTGCGCCCACCACTGCAGGCTACACACCAAAGGAGGAGATACGTGGTGTGTGTGTGTGTGTGTGTGTGTTTGGGGTAAGAGGGGAAGAATGAAAAAAAGTTCCCTTCAACAGCTCTGCCAGAATTCCTTCCCCCGGATGAGACCAGAGACAGAAAGAGAGGGAAAAAAGAGCCTCAGTATTCCAATGTGCAGAGGTCAGTAGAAACACAGCCCTCCAGGTTGCAGACAACTCAGAGTGACAGCGTCCACCTATAGACTCCCCCCCCCTCCGACTTGATAGAGAGAGAGAGAGAGAGAGGGAGGAGGAGAGCAAGTGAGGAGAGATGAAAGGATTAGCGGGTGGAGTAGTTGGAGGGGGGTGAGAGAGGAGGAAGAGAGCGTGAGTAGAGAGAGAGGAGAGGGGGGTAATGTGAAGAGAGGAAATGGGAGACGGAGGAGTTTGTATTTTTTGAGGGAGAAGAGATGAGGAGAAGATGAAGGAGAGAGCGAGTGGGGAGAGGAGAGTCCAGGAGAGGGAGAGAGAGAGCGAGGAGCTGTCAGTTTTACAGATCGTTGTGGGTATACGATAAGCTTGTTTCCTATTAAAAAACGTGAGCCACACAAGCCACCTGTGTCGCACTCCAGCTCCCAATACTGTAGCCGGCTGCTTGTGGGGTGGGGTTGATAGTCTGGGGTGGAGCCTCTCCATTTTCTTACACGGGAAGGCATACACCGTAGGAGGGTACGCCCTTTTGACGTAAGTGGCTCTGAGTTATTCTGCATAACAACTAGTGGGGCCCCTTCACTCCATTTAATTTAGTAAATGGATCATATCCAACGTTGGTACTACTAACAAGGGAGGAAGCCGGGAAACAAAAGAAAAAAGAGCAGGTATGAATTTACATAATTTGGTTATTGTGATTCCTGGAGTCACTAACTAGACCTTTTACGAATACATTACCCAAGAAAGCATAAATTCTGTTATAATTTACCATCACATGTCACTCCTAACCTGTCTGACAGTGAGCTCTCCTGTTGGTTGTTTTTGGGAAATGTCTAAGTAAAGTTTTGTCCAAACAGTGGAAGTCAACAGTCATTAATGTGTTTGGTTCCCAATATTCTTCAAAATATTCTCTTTTGATTTCTGCAGAAGTCATACAAATATGGAACGACACGAAAGTCAATAAATGATGAAAGTCTTGTAGGTACTCCATTTGCGACCATTAAAAAAAGTATGTTCTACATAATATGAATATGGGTAGTATGGATGAAATCCTGACTTACTATCTGCCATGTTGTCACGGTCACATGACCTATCAACATCAGTTGTGTCCTTTCACCACAACTCCTCTCCTGTGGTCTCATGGGATAATAAAGTGTTAATCGGATGCACGCTTCAGAATCTCACTAAAAATAGTAGGTCATATGTGAATTCGGACATACTACTGTTTTTCTCCTACTATAGGCAAGCATGCATATTCAGACACAGAGATAATGTTTTTGGGTATGTGAACATCCTTAAAGTCTGGTAAATTAGATAAATTACAGTTTATACAAAAACCCAATTACCATTTTGGTGTTGCCAGTCAGCAAACTGCACGGCCAGATGCCTTGAGAACTGGCTGAAAGAAATCTGTTAATCTGAGTGATTTTGTGTGATTAAATATTTCAAAGGGCGAAGTTGTAGGTCAATCAAATCTAGGGAAAACAGATAGTCTACTACAGGATCAGTGTTAATCATGAACCCTCTTTTTGTTAAATTCACCCTTGGAAAACGCACATACAGGCTGTAAATTCACCGATTATAGCTTTTTACCTCATCACAATAGACCGGTGAAGCGAATTAATCAAATCAGCACAGGTGGCACTAAAGGCGCCAATTGAGGATATCAATTTCATGGTATGACAAAAGTATTAACTATATGAAATCCCCATAAAGAAATGTAGAGCGCTAAATCAGCATGTGAAAGTCACAGGGGATTACGGGTTTCCTGCCTTTCAGAGGAAAAAAGAGATCCCATTGTGAGTCGGCTCCTACTGGAAGAAGCTCTGCTGCCCCTTCAATCCAATATGAGTGATCAATCTGAGGCTACAAAAGACGGGTGCTAAATAACAACCATCAGAATTGCGTATCACTTTCGGCAAGTGAACACTGCAACTACATTAGACATTTTTTTTATTTTATGTGGTCTCATAAATGCACCTTGATCATGATGGTCTATTAAATTACACACATAGGATTATCTTTAGGAAGTTTAGTTCTGACCTATACAAAAGTATTTGTGTCCCTGGAGCACAAAACCAGTCATAGGTAGCACGGTTATATTTGTAGCAATAAAACCTCACTGCATGGGTCAAAATTATTGATTTTTATTTATGCCAAAAATCATTAAGATATTAAGTAAAGATCATGTTCCATGAATATATTTGGTAAATTTCCTACCGTAAATAAATCAAAATGCAATTTCATAGTAGTCTTTATATTATAATAGTATTATATACCTAAGCTTGCTAATTCATTTGGCAACTTTCAGGTTTCAGATTGTAAAATAGTGTATCTCAGCCAAATATGGTCCGCTTCCTAACAAACATACATCAGTGGGAAGCTTATTTTTCAGCTTCAGAAAAAAAATTGACCCTTTAGATTGGTTTTGTGGTCCAGGGTCACGTATGAGATATTTCCTTACTACAAATAAACAGATGTTTCTTAGAAAAGGTGAGTCGACTCTTGTGACTAACAAGTAGGAGGATCGATTCTCCTGTTCTCACGCAAACCTTTTCTGAGTAGGGCTAACTTACAGACTTGTCATTCTATTATATTTTATTTCACGGTTAGCATCCCCGAAATTGTTAGTTTGATGAAGGTGTTTTTGGAGTGATGGTATTTTGAAAACAGTTTAATCATATCCACTTACATGAAATAACTCCAGTCATACCAGGAGACAAATAAACGCTGAATTATTTTACAGAGAGATGGGCTGCTCAAATGCGTCGTGGGGGGCCTCCGAGTTGATATGACATGACTAGAATAATACTCATAGCCTGCTTTTACCACAGCGTGTATAGCAAAAATACTACATTTTGGCAGCCCAGCTTGCGTAGGGGAGCTGAACGGTCCCCTTAGTACCTATGCTATCAGAGTAACTGAAAACAACTGAAAACAATTGTGGTGTCGACACCAAAAGACTCTCTATAAATAGTAGTAGCCTAACTGTGTATCAGAATCGACTCTACTATAAAACTTGGTTCTTTTTTGCTAGTGACTCATTCTTATATAGGACGTTGTGATTGGCTAAAATTGTAAATTAGCTTCCAATAACCAATCACATAGGCCCTACCTTAGATAGCAATCCTATGGGTGGGACACTCTGTTTTGCCCTAAAGTAAAATGTCATTGGCAGTGCGTGTTGGTGTTTTTTACTCGCTGTTTCTCCGTTATGCTGTTGGCGGATTGTTGCCTAGCCTAGTTATGTAGTTTTTGTATTGGACTATTAATTTTTTTTTCTTCCGACCCAGCCTGTTTCTTTTGACAAATTCCAATAGTGCATCGTTAATGCTGTAACGATTCAAATCAGCACAGCATACACAATTTGTAATGGTCTTTAATATTTTCCTATGAGCCTTTATGGACCTTCAATATTTATGTTTTATGTTAATAGTGCAGTTGTTATGGATGCAATTTGGCAGAACAAATTTACACCACTGTATGCCGTCTGCAGGCTTGTAAACAGTGCTTACGTATTAAAGCACACAGTACCTGCATAAAATTGAATGGCTTTATACAGTAACTACATAAATTATTCAGGGGAGCTATTGGCTGTTTCAGAGGACAACACACATTACAACATTTTCCTGGCTGTGAGGTTTTCCTCATTAATGCTAAAACAGGATGTAGCATATGGCAGATGAATTCTCCCCTCGTCTGACCTGAAGATAAATCTACAGTTACTTTGTCTTCCTAACCATGTGACATATTCAAGTTCACATACACCATTTCCCACAACATTACTGGTAAACTTTGCTACATCCATTACCTGCAGGTTATGCTTGATTGTTCTCACATTTAACAAGGAAAAGAAAAGGTGAGTTAGAAACCTACATGTACCCATTGTGTTATTTACGTATTGTCACCTTGCTTACCTGGTCTTACTAGACAGGGTGGATTCCCTGAGGTGCAGATCAGACATATTTATGAGATGAGGAGTGACAACAGGATAAGGAAGAAAAACAGAGAGAGGGAGAAACAGAATGCAAATGTTTGTTTGGAGAGGTTATATATCAGAAAATGTAGTGGGCCTAAAATGAAGTCAGTTACTATCACCAGACCATTTTATGAAAGAAGGTCAATCAGCAAATGTTAACAAATAAAAGACATGCCATTTTGAACAGTTATCTACTAAAGGTATAAAAGTAGTAACAATAAAATACTATGTGTTTTATGGCATAATTTGACCATAGGAAGAGTACTTAGTCTGAATTTGACCAAAGGAACGATCTGTTATATTGTGTTCAGGTTGATTCCACCATTTAGGTTAGGTGTGGTTTTGTATATATAACATAAAATATCATAGAAGACCCTATTTAAATTTGCAGGCCCACACTTTTTTTCCCAGTGCAAATGGCACATCCTGCCTGAAATCAATGGCATATGGCATAGTGCTTTGCCTTTTTGTAGTGTTCTCAGCCTTTTAACATGGTCTGTGACAACAGCACATGACTTGCTGAGCTGTGTTATGTTATGATTTGCAATGTGACACTGCATTCATTTTCAAACCCACTTACATTAAAAAAGAAAGGATTAAAAAGTACATTAAAAACAACAAATCTCGGAAGGCACTTGAAAGATGTGCAAGATGGCCTACTGCTGTTGTAACAAACAACACGTATTGTTTAGCCAGCAATACTGTTGTCTTGGAATAATTGCCTTGTTGTTATTCGTCATGAGCCATGCAGCAGGTTCACCTGCAGCTGACAGGTGAGTAATTACAGCTGAATGACTGTCTTACTATCTTACTCTGTGATGATGTCCACACAGGAGACAAAGAAAGAGCACTGAGAACTGGTTATTTGACCAGTTATTATAAGTAATACTTGGGAACAGGTTATCTGTGAGCGTAATAGAGGTAAACACCCACTGGTGTGTTCTGTCAGAACAGATGTTTTGTTGAATCTGCCCAACACAGTTTGACTCGTTAAGTAAAAAAAATGTAAAAAAATATTTTTATTCAGCAAGGATGCACGAGGATAGTTCTCAACGGACAGTAAAGTACATTTTTGTTAAAGTTCAAAAATTTCTATTTTAAAATGAGAATACTGTTCTTTTGAACTCTTTCTATTATAAATATTGATCCAGATTTCCACAAAATATTAAGCAGTACAGTTTTCAACATTGAAAATAATGGGAAACGTTTCTCAAACATGAAGTAATGATTTCTGAAGGATCAAGTGATACTGAAGACACGAATAAATACAATTTTTAAAAAAGTAATAATATTTCACTTTTTTATGAAATGAAATATACGATTTTTAACTGTATTTTTGATCAAATAAATACAGTCTGGGGACCTTAATATAGATATATATAAACATTTTTTTAAATCTTACCGACCCCAAACTTTAAATGGTATTTTACTACACTGAAGACTCAAAGTTGCCTTTAAATAAGTGTTATTGGGCTTAATAACAGCAGTACCGACAAGAGTATCTTTAGGGCACTAAGAGGATAAAACAAAAATTATAAATGATAACGACATTAGAAAAAGGCATGATAAAAGGCAATCAAACAAATACGTTTCCCAGAGAAAACAAGATCTTTTACTGAATCGCAGATATACCAAAATATGTTGTATGCAAATACAAAAAGGATCAAATGATTCAAGAACAATAAGTTAAAGAATAAAGTAAAAAATGCGGTGAAAGTAAAAACCTGAGAGTGAGAGGAAAATGGAAAACCAAAGTCAGAAACAAAGAAAGAAAGGGCAAGAGCAAGTCCTGTTCTCCTGTACTCTGTTTACTCTCTCTTTGTGAATCTCAAGACACAATAAAGACGAGGACATCCCCCAGAATGAGCAAACAGTGCTGTGAATAGATGAGTTTGAAATACAAAACGAGCTGTGGCAGCCAAACAACTTCCTGTTCTCATTCAGATCAGTGATGGACCGGCCCCTAATAGAGCCTGTCTGCCAGGGGCCACTGCACACTATTAGGATTCATTAGTCTGTTCATCATACATTTTGACTCCAGCTAGGGACAGGACGTGCCCGTGATGACTGTTCAATCAAGCATAACTAATCCTGTGTATCTCTAGTCTATTTATTAGAGATGTTTACTAAGGCAAGCATTCTATTGCAATTGCACATTCTTAAGATACGGATTTGAACAATGTCCTTACACAGTGCGTCTCAAAAAGGTGGTCACAGGATGACCTAAAATTATTTATAAAATTAAAACATACTAAAGGTGCAAAAAACACAAGATGATTAAAAAACAACTTTTAAGCTAATATTTTCCTCCTTAATAGCTTTTTTTTTTTTTACTAAAAACACGGGATCTTGAGTATAATGACAATGAGTTTTCTGAAAAAGCACAAATCACATATGTAGTATTATTTTAAAAGGCATACAATCTGTGACTAATGATCGGAAAAGTTATGTAAGTATGTGCTTTGTAAGGTTGACTGACTACCAGATGGTGTCATTATAACCTGTTTATGTATCTGAGTCAGTTCCTCAATTATACTGTGATTACTGGCCATTAGCTGAGGAAGGTCATAGTCTAATCAGAGGGGTTGTGAACTTTTTTTAAATAAAAAAAGAGAAAAGAATAAGAGGTGTTACATAGTCACGTTATTTACATCATTAGCTGCAGGCAAAAAAAGTTGCTTTTGAAACATGTTTTCAGAACTTTTAGTTGGTTCCAAAAGGTTAATGTATTTTATGTATAATCGTTTTCTTAAATTCATTTTAAACCTCTTAAATCAATTTTTTTTTTTAATAATTTTCAAAGTTTTAAAATTCCTTTTTTTATTGTTGTGATTATTATTATTTTTTCTTTTATGTAAAGCACTTTGAATTTCCATTGTGTATGAAATGTGCCATATATATAAATAAACTTGCCTTGCCTTGCCTAATGTATAAGTCATTGTGAACGTCTGTACTGCGTTGATATTTTCATGTTCTTACTGACCAGAAGAGGGCGGTAGAGAGCTGTTATGGAAGAGCAACCTGTTTCTAAAATTCTGGACTAAAATAAGAATACTTTGCCATAGCCTATGAAAGAAACTGTTTAGATCACCAAAGCACTCTCTCTCTCTGTGTGTGTGAGTTTGTGAGGAGTGGGTTCAGAATCTCAGGAATCTTGGATCTTCACTATAGTCCCCATGTCAGCCCCACCCTGATGAGTGAAGGTTTTGCCAAGAATCTCTGCACAGCAGGCTGAGATGCTCCTCTCACATCAGGAGGTTAGTTTGTTTTGTGTTGCCACAATACAGACCAGATCTCAAGACAACAGCCAAAGGATTTATAATGGGGCTCAGGGCCTCTCCTCCACAGCTCAGCTGTGTAATAGACATGCATATCACACAAATGCAGTCCTCTCTCAACATTGGGGGAGGCTTCTTGCTCTTCTAGAAGAGCTATATCAGTTTGGCTTCTCTAGCTAAAGGCACATCAGGATCAGGATCTAGTCTTAAACAGTGGTTCTTCTCAACTTTTTGAATGCAAGACCCTCCCCCTATCTAAACTTAGAATTGCCTCTGGTACTTTTGGTGTAAAAAACAAACAAACATATGTCAGTTTAATGTTTTATATCTTTATTTTTACTGTTTTTAGCACTTTAAGACTGTAGAAAGAAAATGTTAATAATTTTCAGACTTATTTGGTCTCCCAGTAGTTTGCGGAGGCCCCCTGGTTGAGAAAAACTGGACTATAGAAATGACAAAATACTTGGTGCCAGAATCTAATTTTTAATGCATGTTATTGACATTTCTGATGGTGGATTACTGCAGGTACATTTGAAATTCTAATAAGAAATAAAAAAGCAAGTAATAGAAAACAGACCGAGCCTCATGGGGTTAACTGTGGAGTTTATTCTTTTTTTTAAATGTAGATGTGTACAGAGAGGTAGGTTATTTTTTAACCTTAAAAAATGCACTAATGACGAATAATAGAGCTTTTGTTCCATTAAACAACATTTAAGCACCGGACACAAAGAGTTCACTTCAACATACAGTGCAAATCATCACAGTGTTCTCAAAGGGTGATTGTCAAAACAGTAATATACAAGGTTTGCATAAGGAAAAAGGACGTATTTCTTTTCCAACTTTTGAAACAACAGGCACAAAGATGCTTTCGCATTTGTGCAGGTACAGGGCAGCATCCCACGAGTAGCATAAAGGTACAGTGAAACCAATTCTAAATGTTTTTATAATACAGTAGGCTCATATGGTTTAATCCATAACACTGTTTTGCGCTTCAGAAATTAGTGAAAAATCCTGGAAACATAAATGTGTCAATATAATGTAACGGGTCTACAGATTGGTGCAGCTAGTTGCTGTACATTTTCATGGCGCTGTCTGGAATAATGCTAAAAGATTAAATGAGCATTTACAGAAGTGAAAGCAGCTTCATATGAATAGATACAAATAACATTAAATCTGCTTGTTCATCAAGTAAAAAAAAATTGGCTGTAACTGTATGTTTTCATATAAAAAAAATGTCCCCCATACATACTTCCCTTAATATGTATTGTCTGAATTGTCTTCAGATCTGTCAGTCATTCCGGACAGCTAAATATCAAATGGAGTTTTTGCATCATTTAAAGGCTTTTTATGTCATTGGATTTAGTGGAACTGCACAATTTAAATATTTAACAGTAAATGAAAAAGAACAGAAAGAAAAAGAAAATGCAGTTGACGAACATTGTATTTTGCGCAGATATGCAGTGCTATACAGTATCAATAGGGTTGAACACATAAAAGATTACTTGTACAAAAATATAGCAATATAGCAAAATATATAATGGGAAAAGGCATTGGGATTGGGCTCATTGTTACATGAAATTGTGGCAAAGAGTTCATAACTGAGAGCACAAATGTATCATTCCATCTTTCTTTATAACTCCTTTCCAATTTCCAGTAGCGTTTTCATAGAGAGAATTTGGAGATGATGGCGTCCTGACTGCTGGAGCGTTTGTAGCCGGATGAAGAACTGAAGTAGGTCTCGCCATCAGTGCTGATATCATCATCATCATCATCGTCATCATCATCATCATCATCAGGATGGTGCTGAGTAGTGTTTTATGCGCCTTGGATTAAATGTACAACAAATGCCCATTTTAGTGGACCTATAAGAATGCATCTTTTTTTTTTCCAGAAGTTAAGTGTTTTTATATAAACAAGCCACTATGTCCATTGTGTAAATGATATAAAATATATGGTTAAAGAGCTGATTTTCAATTAGTAGATAATATACATACTGGTCAAAAGTTTAATGTTTTGAAGAAGACAAAAATATTACTACTTCACACTAAAGAAAAAGGAAAAATCAGCTTGTCACAGGATCACTGGAAAATAACTTACATTTTGAAAAACAATTGAAACATTTAAAATGTGTAATGATTACTTTTAAAAAATACTTATGTTTGATAAACTAAATGCGAAGCACTCGTGAGCCTAAGAGACTTCTTCAAAAAATGAATTTTTCCACTTTTGGACCGCAGCCTAAAAGAAAGTATCACTGAATGCCAGTAATGTACGTAAAAACTATGGATTAAGACATTATTAGCAGTTTTTAAAATGTAAGTTTCGTTGACGGAAATTGTCCAGTTGGATTTGGGAAGTCTGAATAACCGCACCTCGAACAGTAAACACAGTAGCTCCGATTCGTTCTAGCCTGTATACATACTAATCAGACTACAAATTGCTTGAAATGTGTTTGATTATAGAAAGGGATGGATGTGCAAGCGTGTATTTAATCCTTAAAATATTGATGCACATTGTGTCATGTATACACGCTTAAAAATAATTGTGCTTCACGTGATGTAGAAGAACCTTTTTGTTATTATGGTTCTTTAAAGAACCTTTAACATCTGAAAAACCTTTATGTTTCACAAAAGGTTCTTTGTGGAGAAAGAAGGTTCTTCAGATTATAAAAAGGTAAGAAAAGAGATGGTTCTTTAAAGAACCTTTGACGGAATGGTTCTTTGTGGAACCAAAAAATGGTTCTTCTATGGCATCGCTTGAAGAACCTTTTAAAGCACTTTTATTTTTAAGAGTGTACTTGGACAGAGAGATGAACAGTGTAGCTCGATTTGAACTGCACATACTGCGAGACATCATTCCATCAGTGGTAATGAAATATTTTAGCTGACATCACGGTGCTCAGAGTTGAACCCGGATCAGCAGTAATGTATTTATCTCAGTAGCGTTCGAATGGTTACCTCATCTCACTGCGCAGTGCTTTGAGCTGACTCTGGAGTTGTTCATTGGCCTCCTGCTGCTCCTCCAGGTCTCTCTGCAGTTTCTTCTTGTTGTGTTCCAGTCGGTCGATCTCCTCCTCCGCCTCATCCATCTGCCTCTTCAGAGCCTTCAGACGCAGGTTCAGCTACACACACACACACACAGCACCACATCAGATAAGAACAATACGGACTACACATTCATCACAACTCAACACTGTTGCACAGTATTGCAACATACCTATAAGGACCCATTAAATATCATTTCCAAATGTTCGTTTTCTTCTCAGAGGAGGATGTTTACAGACCTGATCTTTCTGATCCTGCAGTGAATGATGCTCTTCATCCACTTGCATCATCATTTCCTTCACTTTGCGCTCTAGTCGACGATTCGCCAGCTGCAGGTTACCTCGTTCCCTGTTAAATATTTAATTAAGTGACTCTTTTTTTAAACTTAACATCAGACATGATGTCTAGGACACACTAAATGCATTAGTTTTCTCATTTACCTCTCCTCTGCTTCCAGTCTTTCCTCTAGTTCCTGGATGCGGTTCTCCAGCTGGGCTACCAATCCCTCTTTACTAGGCTTGTGAGATCCCTCCAGATATGTAATCCTGCTCTTCAGATCCTTATTCTTGACACAGAAAAGGAATGTATAATTATATGTAAAGGAAGTTACAGGTGAAGAGTTTTGCTAGTTTGAGAGGTCAGGAGCTATAGGAGCAGATGATGGTTGGTTTAAGGCATCGATCAGAGTCAGAAGGGTTTGTTTTTACCTGTCTCTCCAGGGAGATCTTGTCACACTCCACATCCTGTCTGCTGGCTCTTTCCTGCATCAGCTCATTCCTCATCTGCTCCAACTGTCACACAAACACAGCGACACAAACATTAGTGGCAAACCTCACTTACGCAACACACCAACAATAACAAAACACTCCTTCCTAACTAAAAACATGCCAGTATATGAAAAACCTCTCAGTCTTGTCTGCCATTTACACCTTGCTTTACACCATTGCTAAAAGGAGCCCTAAAAGGCTATAATATCCTTTTTCACTTGATGAAATCATTTTAATATGTGACCCTGGAGCACAGAAGCAGTGTTAAGTCTCTGGGGTATATCTGTAGCAATAGCCAAAAAAAACATTGTATGGGTAAAAATTATAGATTTTTCTTTTATGCCAAAAAGCATTAGGATATTAAGTAAAGATCATGTTCTATGAAGAAATTTTGTAAATTTCATACTGTAAATATATTAAAACTTAATTTGTGATTAATAATATGCATTGCTAAGAAATTCATTCGGACAAATTTAAAGGCGATTTTCTCAAAATTTTGATTTTTTTTTGCACCCTCAGATTCCAGATTTCAAATAGCTGTATCTCAGCCAAATATTGTACTATCCTAACAAACAGCATAATCTGAATAGGAATAAATTCATGTTTCAGATTATGTATAAATCTCATTTTCGAAAAATTGACACTTATGACTGGTTTTGTGGTAGGTAACATTTTTAAACTTTCAAAAAATAAATAAATGGTGATAAACTACGGTTCATATGTTTAGGGGAACTTTTTCTAATATTTCTATTTGACTATCGACTGCATTTCTTTGATCAAAAATACTGTGTAATAATATTTTACAATAATACTTTTTAAATAAAATAACCATTTTTTGAAATGTAATTTATTCCTCCGATTGGTAAAGCTGAATTTTTCAGCAGCCATTACTCCAGTCTTAGTGTCACATGAACCTTCAGAAATAATTAATTTTTGTTTTAAACCCGAAGATTGTGGTGCTCAAACATTTCTTCTACTTATAATCATCAGAATTATCATTATTATTATTGTTATGTTAAAAGCAGCTCCTTAATATTTTTTGTGGAAAGTGTATGCACTTTCATCAGGATTATTTGATTAATAATAATAAAAATTTACTTTAAATAAAATATTTTGTAACATAAATGTCGTTACTGCCCCTTTTGGTCAATTTAATGAATCCTTGCTGAATAAAATAATTATTTTCGTTAGAAAAAAAAAAAAAAACCCTTGGTGTAGTCAGTAGTGTATGTAGTTTACATATCTAGCGTTTTTTTTGTTTGATGAATTGAATTTTAAAGCTGTGTATTAAGAGTGAGGCGCAAAAAATAACATCAATATGCAGATATTTACTCTCTTTTTTTTCATTAGCCAAATGAATCGTTCACATTTCTCTATAATTTCTCCAAAGCATTTAGATAGAACCTGCCTGTAATTCTCCAAACCAAAATATTTCTCATGGACATCAGTCACTCAAAGCATGAAATCCATAAAAAAATGTTGACAATGTAGAGAGAACTTGCCTTAAGACAGTGGCAGTGAAGACAGATATGGAATAAGGGATAGAAATTGAAAAGGAGAAATAGCGATCGATAGAGAGAAGACTGCTCTTTTTGTCTGCTGCCAGGCGCTAAGAGTGGATGATATTTTATGCCAATTAGCGTGTGACAGCGGGGCTCAGGGATGAGGGATGGGCCGTGTGTGCCGCTCTACCCTGCAGGGCGCTGCGTCAGCAGAGCAGAAAACACACTGAAACTAATCAAAGCACGAGAGCGATACAGACACGGAGAGAAAGAGAGAGCCAGAGAGCATGTGAGCAAAGAGCGGGAGATTACTCTCATTTAGACAGCCGCTCGTGCACCTGCTGCCATGGACGCAGGTGTGCCCATCCTGACACCACCCCGTCTCCACAGAGCCCTCTACTGTTTCCACACAAACTCACCTCGGCCTTATAGTGTAACACTATTGTGTCATTATATTCGCCTCGATTCTCTATTTCCAGACAATTAAAAAAAGCTCACGCGCTCCACTCCTTCATAATCTATTAATCACATCTTCAGCCCTGATCTAGATTTGTCGCTTTTTAAAGGGGTCTAAATGTGGCGCGACAGGTGCAATCAGACCAATGCGCCAGATTAGCTTTTGCAAACAATAAACGAGGTGGGGGGGGTTTGGGCTACTTGTGAAGAAAGTTTTAAAAGGTCCAAGTTCAAGAAGTCATAGGTCTAACCAAATGATGCATGATCCTAAAATGGCTTGCTTCAAAAAAATAAACTGCACATATAAGTTTGTCTTGCTTCCATAAAAAGCAAAGATCCAACACTTCAAGTCTGAGCTTGAAGAAACCAGACCTTGTTTCTCAGGAAACATGTATCATCTGTGCCTGAGTTTGCAACATGTTTCCTTTACTGGGATTATCTTGCTTACTTTAGAGTCAGCTTTGCCACTGGCCGGCTTGAGATGCCTGGCCGCTTGCATATTTTGGCCGAAGTGGAGCTTTAGAGAAAGCTCTTAATTGATGCCTGAAATTCGGACAGGCACTCTTTCACCAAGAGGCAGGCTGCCAAAGATAACGATTACGCAAACTCCTCTTACAATGCACTCCATCTCACATTCCATCTTTCTCTTGTTCTGGTGTGAATTAACTCTGAATCTGGAGTGCAACTTTAAAAAGAAGAACCCAACAGCGGATCAAGCATTCAAGTTCAATTCCGTCACTTGTATTTCACCAGGAATGAAAAAGTGTGTGTGGCTTAACAATATACTCATGGAGAAAGACTAAAAATACTAAATTTTGAGCGGCAGAGACATGATTTGAAAATTGTAAAATGTAAATTATATGTAAATTAATACAGACACCAGTCAAATCAAAAGGGCTTACGATTAAATGTTTTACATTAGTTTGTATGAATTTTATTATAAACTAATATTTTAACCATTTAAATGGGCAAGTTGGGCGAGATAATGAGGAAAAGGTACATATACATGAAAACTTCATCAATACTATTTAAAAAGCATCCCAGGAAGCACCTCTTGAAAAGAGACATCTGGGATATGCCCGGTCTAAAAAAATCTAAAATTTAAGATAGAATTGTTCACTGCAAAATTCCCATATATGTTAATGATTTAACTATTGATTATGGTAAAAAAATGAATAACAATGTGTGTCAAGAGGATCTCACTTGTTCTCTTCCTCTGTCTATTCTCTCCAACAGCAAGTCTCCATTCTGTCTCTCCTCCTCCAGCTCCATCTGCAGCGCAGACAGACGGTCCTGTTGACAGATGAACGCACTTTGTACATTAGAACAAATTTACATTATAACAGTCAATAGTTCAAGAAACATTTGATGACGTAAAAAGAAGACATTTCTCTATTAGTGCTGCACCTCCAAGAGTTTGACTTGTCTGGTTTTGTCGTTTGAATGGGCTTTGGTCTCGGTCTCGACCTCTAGATCAAAAACCTTCTGCTCCAGGTCCTTCACTCTCTGCAGCGCTTCATCTCTGTCTTTCCGACACTGCCGCAGATCCTCCTGCACACGAGCCAGCTGAAACACACAAACACAGTCACATTTTAGTCTGAGAACTCTTTTACATCCAGACGGATGGCTGGGAACAGGCCTAAGATGAAATATTTTTCACATTTTCAGCACTGATTTTAGGAGAAAACCTTCAGGATTTTGATTTGGTAAAAATTGGTAAAACAGATCAGACAGTATTTTACTCTTATTGGTATCTGAAAGCATAATTAATGAACCAATAAACATACAGAAGTGGTGAAAAGATTAATATTCAAAAGATTGTTTGTTTAAAGATTTTTGAAAGCAGTCTCTTATGCTCACCAAGGCAACATTTATTCAATGAAAAAATAGTAAAAACAGTACTATTATGAAATATTAAACATTAACGTAACTATTTTGCGATAATGGGGTATATTACAAATGTAATTATTGCTGTGTGCTGGTAAAGCTGAATTTTCAGCAGACCATTACTCCAGTCGTCGGTCACAAATCCTTCAGAAATCAGTTAATATGATGATTTGAGCGGCTCAGAAACAATGCTTGAAAACAAGTGTGGTAAGCTTTAAGATTTTTTAAAGCAACACAAATAACTTTGGATTGTTTTGGAGTAGTGCTGGAGGGATTATAGTATAATTACTATATATCCTGCAACCCAGAGGAAAAGCGTGGTGATATGATGAATATTTTTCACACATTTTTATATAATTTAAAACACGCAATTGAATTTTGTCTTTAAAATCAAATTACATTTAATTTGTACCATGATATCATGCTGTGTAATGTGTGAAATAAGCTCCTCCTGAATGGATTTGTACATTTGTGTTCGTTCCTGCAGGTTACATTTTCGGCCCACAAAGATGAGCCTGTCAAAGGTGAACTCCTAAAAACATGTGAATATACACTTAACATGAACAACTGCTTTGAGTTTAACATGTAATAAAAAAAAAAGGACTGGTGTCCTAAATATTCAGTAAAGCAGGATAAATGTGTTCATGTGTGAACTGCAGGTAGTCGCAGCATACAGCTTTATGGGGGTTGATTTGGTTTATAAGAGAGAGCAGCAGAGTGTATGTCTCCAGAGGACAAGCTGTGGAGATTGAGGTCATGCTCTGTAGAGCGCATGTGTCAGAGAGGAGAAATGTGTACGCTGGCCTCTGGGGTGATGGTGTCCGTAGGTCAATCGCTAGACCACCCCTCCCCGGAACCCGCATCTTCCTCCCTCACCCCACGCGTGCAGCGGGCGGACGTTCCCTGTTGTCACTCTCTCTTTTTTGCCGTTTGTTTTTCTTTTCACTTTTCTTCCTGCCCCTCTGTTCATTCTCCCCCCGCTCGCAGAGGTCCCGCCCCGCTCGCACGGGGCCGCGGGCCCCCGCCTTAGCCAGAGTACCCGTCCGGGCCGCCTGGCACGGGGGCACCAGCCTTCCCCCCTTGGTTCTCCACGCGAGCCCCCCGTGTCCTAGCACGCCGGAGGGGCGGGTCCCGTCCTCCCACCGACCCCGGGGGCTGGCGGCATGCCCCCTACGGCCCCGCCGTCTTCAGTCCAGCTCAAACACAACTCCCCTTCTTCCCTGCCCCCCCTCGGACGCCGCGCCAACACGCCGTTCACGACACCCCGCCCGCCCACTGAGGGAGCGGAGATGTCAGGTATGTCACACTTGGGGTGTTGCGTTCTCCCGACACAGAGGGTTAGCCTGGGGGCGGCAAGCAGGCCAGAGCTATGCGTGCGTGAGCGTCGCTGCTGCGGACCCCAGTCTCAACTGCCCGCCCACCCCCGACTGTCCAGCCCGAGCGGAGAATGCTTACCTGGCTCTGGCGGCCGCAGCGGACTATTCCAGCCGGTTGCTTTCCCCCCCTGGCGAGCTGCTCTGGTAAGCAGGGTCTCCGGATATAGGACGCCCCCGAGACCGCAGCCAAGAAACTCTTCCCCACTGAGAGCCGTCTGCACGCCGCCCCTTCTGTACCCGTCGAGCCCCTTTGGCGGCGTTCCCGTGGCCCCCCCCCTCTCTCGAGACAACACTGTTAATGCTTCGTTCCCTGGCCACCACTCCAGGTACCGAGATCTTGTTTTCCCGCCCTGCCCGACTCAGAGGTAAGGGAGTAGAGCCTACGTAAGTGTTACCCCTGTTCACCTGATCATTTGGACTGCTGTAGAGGATCCATCCAGGCATAACAAAGATCAGGGCAGAAGAGCGGCGATAGACGGACCTGAAAGCACCCTGACGGAGCCGGTCCTCGGGCGTCCCTATTTTCACCTGTTTAGACCCTCACGCGCATGATAGACATCGCACCAAAGGGCCTGACCGCGTGCTTTCGCGTAATCTGTCAATTCCAAAGTGCAAAAACACACGCTAATGGACCGTTATATTTGGGACAGGAGTTACACTGAGGTAACACCCAAGACAGTTTGAGACGCATCTTTCATGTGTGTTGTCGAGACAGGACAGGCGCCAGAGCAAGAATAAGCATCGGCGAGATAGAGTGGTACAGCCCTGTTCCAGTCCCCGGCCAGCGCCACTCCTAGATAATCTGATTAATTCTGACCCCTTAAAAAATCCGTTTACCCAGAGTGATGCCTATGGAAAAATAGGAGAGGACAGGAGCAAACACAACTACGAGACGAGGCGCCCAGAGAGCCGTATCGCCGTATGAAAATCACTTTCCCCCAAACTTTAGTTTTTTACGCAAAATAACACACCACATGACAGCAATCAGAGGCTGTACCGACTTTACGAAACATGCGGCACGCATTAAAGCGCGGGAGGAGGGCCAAATAACTGCCCAGAGCGGTGCTTAATAGCAAAATGAGAATTGTACAGACTGCTTAATAACAGCAGTTGCAGATCGAGAGCAGCAGTGGGGTCTTAGTCTAATTGAGCAGATTTAAAACACGATTGCTGATTGTTTTGTTTGCCGGATGGGACGACGAGAATGGTTTAAGATTAAAATGTTGTTGATCATAAACCTGTACCCCTCCTCCAGCCCACATCGGTGACTGAAGAAGTCGTGGCGTATAGGGATGTGACTTCTCCAGCCTAAGAATCCTCAACTCATCTCAGCAGGTTTCTGCAGCTCTGCCAGTTCCCGTCCGGGATAACTTCTCCTGTCCATGTGTATGCCTTGCAGCTACTGAAGTTGAGCTCTGGAGCCTCCACTATACTCATAGCATCTATACAGACGAAAGAGATACTGAAAAAAACACAGTAGACAGAGGAAAAATAAAGAAAAACTGCCAATTCTTCAGAAGTTACTCGGGTCAGAGCCAGGTATTTCAGTGACAACAAATCAGCTAGATAACCAAACGTTCAGGCTGGGCTCCAGCATGAATTCATAAAGCATGTACTGAAAGCAACCTTACTAAATGTAAGCCTTATTTAAGACATGTAAGGAAGAATTAAAAAAAAAGCACATTCTGATCACCTCCCAGCGCAGGTTTTCTCACAGTCCAGGTCCGAGCAAGCCTCTTCATCTTCAAATATCATTCTTGGGTTTTTAAACTGTGCTTTATGACTCTCTCATCCTGGTAGTCGATCCATGCAGCTCATGTTTGCTCTTGGGTCATTTGGCAAGTTGCTCTGTGGATGGAAAGTAATATTTAACACCGTAAAAAACTGAAGTATCATTTAGACCAGATTGAAAATAAGTAAAGCTTCATGTGAGGGATTAAAGAACATGGACCATATAATGAAACAGCATTCTTACAGATCTGAATCTGGGTATAAATACAGAAAAATGACATTATTATCAGGTAAACGAGGTGCTGCCGTGAAGTTGGTTTTCAAAAAACACAATGGACCAACATCAACAGATGACATTGCACCCCAAATCATAACAGACTGTGGAAACTTAACACTGGAATTCAAGCAACTTGGGCTATGAGCTTCTCCACACTTCCTCCAGACTCTAGGACCTTGGGTTCCAAATGAAATACAAAACTTGCTCTCATCTGAAAAGAGGATTTTTGGACCACTGGGCAACAGTCCAGGATCTTCTTCTCCTTAGCCCAGAGTAAGACACTCTTGACTGTGTTGCTTGGTTCAGGAGCCTGGACTTAACAAGGGAATACGACAACTGCTAGCCAAAGTTTACTTGAACGCTTGTGGGAGGGCTCATTGGTATGCATGACCCCCGTGAGCTCTCAGTCATCTTGAAGTATCAGCTCAAATTCTTGAATCAGATGTTTGCGTGTAAGAAACCAATCAAGCATAGAGTCAGCGGGGTCTCTCGGTTGGGAGTGCATCTTTTTCTTCCACACTTTTGCCTTCCACTCAATTTCTGTTAACATGCTTGGATACAGCACTTTGAACAGCCAGCTTCTTTGGCAATGAATATTTGCGACTTATCCTCCTTGTGAAGGGTGTCAATTATTGCCTTCTGGACAACTGTCAGATCAGCAGTCTCCCCATGCGCGGTGGAGCCTAGTGAACCACTAACTGACTGAGCGCGAACATTTTGAAGCTCAGGAAACCGTTGCCATGGTGTTTGAGTTGATGTCATGGCACGCACAAGTTAGCTCTTAATGGTTGAGAAGAGTGAAAATGGGAGCGGTTTTTGTTTAACTGTGAGGCCCGAAATAATCCCACTAAAGAGCAAAGACTGTTAAACTACTTCCAGTCTGTGACATCTGCAATTTACGTAACTACTCAAAGTTTAACAATTTAGAGGGAGAATTACTGAAATAGACGAACTTTTACATGACATTCTATAATTTATGAGATTGCCAGAAACCGGATAAATGTTTTTTTTTCAACTTTCTATTAATCAAAGAATACTTAATGTATAGTGGTTTCCTCAAAAATATTAAGCAGCAAAAAACGGATTTTTGTAAACATTGATATACAACTAAGAGAAATGTTTGGGAGCAGCAAAATTAAGCCATATTAAGATGATGAACACAGAGACCCCAAAAAACCAAAACACGGATACACATCGGAATAACTAATCAAACCATGTGTTTTTTGCTATTGATATGATACAGCTCAAAACATTGAGTTTCCCAGCTCTCACTGTACATCCTCTAGGGGATTGCGCAAGAGCGACGAGTTTTCACGGGTCATCTTGGCTTACTTGTTCCATTCTGACTCCGCAGAGAGACTCCTAGACTGCCTTTTCTGTTCTAGTCACAAATAAAACAACAATGACAGATGCGTTAGAGCTCGTGTCTGGCGACTTTCTAGACACGATTTAAAGGCCAAAGTCCCCAGAGTTAATGGGGGATTCAGGGGGATGTGCATGGACCTCAAAGACAGGACAATTTATATCTTCGTCTGGGGAAGAATGCTGCCGCTATGTTGAGGTACTCATTAGAAAGGAGCTAATATAAAACTGACAGTGAAGAAAATCTCAGCACAGAGAAGTTCAGGGTGATCGTTTGCCTGGGCAGATGAGTATAAACTTAAGTGTAGTTCGTTTTCACATCAACAACAGAGCGGGCGTGAATGTTAAACATCCAGATGGACATGACTCGCTCACTGCCTGCTTTTCCTTGTACAGCTTGGCTTCGATCCAATGAGTCTGGTTGAGTTTGGCAACCCATTCCAGTCCGGTGCCATTTGCGCAGTCTATCCACCTCCTGAGATCAGACGGACGCTGCCGGCCTCGGATGTTCCGTGCCGCTCCACTCCTCCTTTTCCTTACTGGCTGTATAACATTGTTCTAGAAAGCGAGGGACAAAACAGAAAAAGAAAAACCATGATGTTTCTTACGTAAAATTACAGTTATCTTTGAAAAACCCACAGATAGCTTCAAGGCTCCAAAGATGAACACCCGAAATTCAGGCAAAACTATGACATATCCACAACGACTTGATCAGGAGCACAGACTTATCTCAGAAATGTCATTTGGTTTTCTTTAGATTCTGGGGTCGATTAAATTTTGGTTCACGTTGTTTTTGAAAAGTTTTTATTCTCACCAGGCTGATATTTGATCAAAAATACATCATTTAAAAAAAATTTAATATTGTGAAATATATTACAATTTAAAACCTTTTAACTTGGAATTTTAATTCTCTCTGTTACTTGCAAGCCTGAAAGTTTCAGCAAGCATACTTCTAGTTTTAGTGTCACATGGAATGACTTCAGAATACTGATTGGTGCCAAGAGAAGATTTCATATTTCAGCTTGACAATTAAGAACATGGTGGCTGGTCAGTAGCAGGATCCTATTTTTGTCTCAATTTCTTTGATATTTGAGGTGTTCCAAAATAACGGCAGAGTATATTGCCCAAACTCAGATTCCGAGCAGCGGAGTCTTCGCCATCTCAAGGAATGCTAAAAAAGATCTATGCCATCTTTCATTGGACACCTCTAGATCTAGCACTTGCGGAGTTACCAAAAAAATAAAGACATCGATTCTAAGTCTATTCTTAAAAAAAAAAAATATAATATAAAAAAAAAAAAAAACTTGCCCCTTTGACTTGCACTCGATACAACATACTAATACGTGTTTATCTATAAAAGAAAAAACTAACAATAAACGTCTCTTATTTTTATATTTGTATTTGTTTCTTTTTATTATTATATGCCAATTGTAACAAAAAGCCAAAAAGGCCCTCTGGGATATAGCCTACTCTATTCTTTTTCTATTCTATCGGTTTTCTTTTAATTCATTATATGATTTAAAGAAAACCTCTGCTAGTAACTGCGTTAAGCTAACTGAGACTTGTTATAGCAGTTGTATATCATTGCTCTTTTGTTGATTATGAATGCTTCCATTGTCCTCATTTGTAACTCGCTTTGGATAAAAGTGTCTGCTAAATGACTAATATATTGTAATATTTGAAACAGAAATAGAAAAAAAGAAAACATATCACAAATCATGTTTCAGTCAGAGACAGAGACTGGCCCATCTCGTATAAGATGCAAGCAACACCTGCAATATTTTTTGTACTGTATAGTAGGGCTGTGCGATATTGAAGAAAAATGCGATAACTCATTAAATAATGCGATATTCAATACGATAATGCTTAAAGTGCCACATGCTCAGATGAAACAGTTTTACTCAGCTGTTGCCGAGTCAGTTCTGTGAACTTCTATAACGATCTTGTGTCATATATATATATATATGGTTATTTGTATGTTACTGTGTATGATGATGTATGATATCAAGAGCTCCTTTAACAAATTCCTTGTGTTTGCGCACACTTAATTGGTGAATAAAGCTCATTCTGATTCTAATAAGAAAGCACCCCTACAACTTCTGAAAGTGAACGGTAGTGGTTTACTCGAGCATTACATAAAAATGTAATTTTAACATTAGTGTAATCATTTTAACATGAGTTTAGGAACTGAATAATAAAAAGGAAAAATAAAACACTGCTTAGAATTTACTCTTTGAATTCAATATGCACTGATTCTTATTTAAGCTACAAAAGTTATTTAGGTAAGAGCAGTGAGGGATTTTCTCTTTGTCTTTTGTTCATGGCCCCAAATATCGCAAGCTGTAGCGATATGCATATTGCGACATGTACAGTACATTTGCGATATTTCGATAATTTCGATATATTGCACAGCTCTATTTATGTAGATAGGGTTTCATAAAGTAAGAAAAAATTAATTAAGATAGCCAAGCCATCGGGCAAATCCCTTATTTAACAAATAAAGCATAATACCGCATGCGTAGACAGTTATAAATATTATCTATTGTTGTCAGTTATACCTATAGTGAATTTGAGTGTAGGAAGCTGGTTTACAAGTTAAAATTAGACTTAGTGCTGAGGTTAAATGACTCATCAAGAAACTCCTACAACAATGTGTCTACTGGAAACGTGAGTGTGGGCAACAGGCCTTGACCTCTGACACCCTTAATGATGTGGGCTCAATATAAGGCAGTGAATCAGACCGAATTGAACGTCCGTACGATTTAGCACCCCACCGTCCATTTGAGTTATCTAAGCTGGTCCTTCAGTATTCAAGAAGAAAGGAAGAGCGGGAAATATTGGGAAAGCGCGGAGCGCCCCAGAACAATGGTTGGCCTCACGACGCATTATACAGTTTCCTGATTCCTTAAGCCTTTTGACGAGTTACGGCTTCAGCAGCCATCTCAGAACGTGAGCAAATTCCTTAATTAGACTGCTCTGTTGGTGGCTGCCTCTTTGTCTGGTTTGGGCTTTCGCTCTGCCAGTATTAGAGCGCTCGTCGTTCTTCTTCACCAAGTTTTATGAATAAGCGAGACTGTCCTGTAGAGCTTCTGTACGTGTAAAATGCATTGTGTCATTCCAAACGCACTCTGCTATGGACAGGGACACCTAAAACAACACATACAGAACTCCTTGTGAGGTTTTCAGCTAACAAACCGAGACAGCTGTCATGCACCGAAGGACTGTTTATCCTGTTGATGACAGCAAAGATTACACACAACACGGATGGCCCCAGAACCGGACGAGCAGGCAGATCGTTTGCGATGCATGAGGGAATGTTGCCTAACTGGTTTAACCATCCACTGTGAGCAACTGTGGACAAAGACAATACTCGAATTAT
Organism: Sinocyclocheilus anophthalmus; assembly: GCA_018155175.1. Lineage (NCBI taxonomy): Eukaryota > Metazoa > Chordata > Actinopteri > Cypriniformes > Cyprinidae > Sinocyclocheilus > Sinocyclocheilus anophthalmus. The sequence goes on along the minus strand of JADLZN010002207.1, from coordinate 125,846 downwards.
AGCTAAACAAAAAGCTATTACGGAGCAAAATTTGTGCTGTCTGATAAATGATAGCTGTAGTCGACATTGTATTTTCTACAAACTTTAAAATTCCCAAAAGTAAATGCCTTAGATCAGGATTATAGGTTACAGGTAAGATCGTTTCTGAAATACCTGTGCCCTAATGGAGTGGAACTACAATTGCAAACGCTGTGATCAACGAACATCCGGACGACGACACACAACTTTGCATGTGTGTGTGTGTTAATGTAAAGTCATTCCAAGCCTAACACAGCAGTGACTCATTAGCAGACTGGGGTGGATTTATGTCAGTTCTGCTTTGAGTTCAAAGTCCTGAAGCCCCTCTTTGAATCTCTCTCCCTCTCAGCTGCCCTGACTGCTCAGTAATACCTTACTCATTAACCACAACACCACCCAAAATAACCACGTCGAACCGCCCCAAAACAAACCCAAACATCTGTTACGCCACACCACCACCCCTAAACTAGACAACATACTCTACGCTTGCAAAACTACAGAAGATAGCAAAGGTTGACAAAGTTTAGTGAGGAATGACCTTTTAACATTGTAAATATCACTGCTTTGGTCTTCAGAAAAGCTGCGGCATCACATGACGCCGCTTATCATGATGTCTGTGTCCTTCAGAGAAGGTTACCACGGTTTAATTGTTGCAATATCCTTTTCCCTTTACTTGGAGTGAGGCATTTCACTGCTGATAAACTACAGGACACAGGGATGGTGTTGAGAAACTGTTGCACTGGGGAATCTGATGAAACTCTTGTTTGTATTTAAAGAACATTCACACATTCTCTTTCCCTCCGTGCCCCAGTTCCCGCAGTCAGTTCTTTGACAAACAGAAAGGGCCAAGCGGAGCAATGTTTCTGTGCTTTTTTTCTTGACAGAGGCATTACAAAGACTCAGAGAGATTTGAGAAAGCAGTGTGCTCTGAATGGTGCTCTAGTCTGCTTGGGCTGTTTATGTATAGATGGGCATTAACCAGCATTGTGAGAGCATTCAAAAAGCTCAAGAATAACAATGGCAGGAGAATCACAATCAGTTCATGAACTCCTAACAAGGACACGGAGCGTCCTCATGCTTTGCACTGCTAAATCTTCACAGCACCGTTTATTGCCTAAACCATCAGAGAAACTAATAAACCTGCCTAAAGCCATCCCAAATTCCCCATGATTTTCTCCTTCACATGCATCACAGTTTTTCCAGAGCTAAACCTCTCTAATCCATTCAAAAATCACTCAGGTTTACATGTCAAATTTTTAATCTGAGGGGGTACAACATAATCTTAAAGCCATCCAGAAAGCCATACAAAATTTAATCACAGGTCAACCCTGACTGTCATCGTCACACCATTTACGTATATACTGCTCTGCAGGCAATGTCATTTCTCTTACACTAACAATTCATTTAATTACATATACTGTAGAGTCTAGTAGATAAAATAGCTAAAAGCATAAAGTATACATAAAAAATCTTAAAAAAAACAAAAAAACAATAATATTTAAAGACCTGCTAACTAAAAAAAAAAACAGCTGGCTTTTTTCGTAGATTTAGGAAATGATCACTAAGTTTTTCCCAATAAAACACATAATGACCTTCATAAATACATCACGTATCAAAATTGTTACAACAAACCATAACTGTGTACAATGATTCATTGTCTTGTACCCACACAGATGTACTGATACATAACTTGTGCCTCAGCATGTGTAAGCAGTGATTTCATCCACATTATATTCAGAATGTGCAAAATTACAGGAAATCCTGCTTTCCTCGCATCCAAAATTCAGCTCTGTTTTTACCTCAACGAAAACAACCAAGCTTGTGTTTTCCCCGCGAGAGCCAAGACCAATTAGTCATCTATTCCTATGGTCAACTATTCAATGTGACCTCTGTTTACATGCCAGGTGCTTTTCTCAATAAAACCTTGCGACTCGACAGAAAGATAAGAATACACAACCATAGAAACATAAGCGACAGGTCATCCAAGGTACTTGAAACTTTATCAGCCAAGCACAAAGTGTTCAGCCTTTGAATACCACAGCAACACCAAAGACTCAAGCTTCACTCCAGCTCCAAACAACACCGGGTCTGTTTCTGCATCCTGGTGGTATACGTTACAATAGCTTTGCTCCTAAACAAAGGGCACATAGACACAAATGTGCTGAAGCAGGACGAAATACTAAGGACGGGCGAGAGGTGCTCAAGGTGGAAATGAAAAAGCGCTGCTTGAAAAGCACTGGCTTCTTTCCAGCTGCATAAGATGCCTGTAATAACCTCATCTCATCCTTCAGAGAAGGAGAGAAGAAAACATTTTCTTTGATTGAGGAAGATATTGTTGATGGCTTGCAGGGTTTAAAGTGCACACAGATTTCAAATGCAGAGATGTCAAAAAGAGCAAATGAAATCTTGTGCAAGTCTTCCCCAAATGTTTTGACCAAGCACTAGTAGAGCCGTACCCTGTTCACAAAGTTTAAAACCATTGTTTTGGTGAAGCGATTAAGTGGCAAGTAGGTGGCCCGGGACGCATTAGGAAATATTGCACTACAAATGGGATCACATGCATTTCTGGTGATCAGATCCCAAAACGTTTTGGGATTTGTTTACACTCGCCCCATGTCTAAATATGCCTACTTCTCTACTACCAAAACTACCCACAAAACCATAGAGATAAGTTGTTGTATTAATAAATAGTTGGAAACAGTGACGCGGCAGATGTCATGGGTCACATAACAATGCAAACTTGGCGGATATTGCATATCCAGATAATATCCCACAAGACTGCTGTTAAAACCAGGTGTAACCGTGGCTTCAGTTGTTTTCTTTCAGTTTCTATGTACTTTTCATAATGTTTTCATGTTTTAATGTTCATTTGCTTCATTGTAAGCTACCAGGAGATGCATTAAAATGTTCAGATGACAGTAAATACATTTATAATGATAACTATTTTGAATAAATCTTGAATGTGCTGAATGGAATAATTCAGCTTTGCCATTTCAGGAACAAGTTACATATTCAAATGGAAAACAGTTAATTTTAACAATATATAGTTTTGCTGTATTTTATATAGATAAATGCAACCTTGGTGAGCATAAGAGACTTCTTTAAAAAACATTTAAAAAAAATCTTACTGACTCCAAACCTTTGAACCGTTGTGTAAATAAATAAAACAACTCCTTCACCTTGTAACTATGACTCTGGAACAGAAATGAGAAGCAGGTTGGGCAAATAACTTTCCCAGCCACCTCCTTGATAAAAGCCAAATTCAAAACACCCGTTATAAACACTTCAGACATACAGATGGTGTCATGAGACTGGGTGTGATTGTAACTTAAAGCGACTCATCACATGTTTTCTATACACAAAGACACATGCCACTACCATAACAGATATAACTGCCATCACGTTCCACTCGCTCCCATCTTTAAAACCACTGCCAAGAAGTTTGGACTCAATCGGAGCCTGGGCTAAATCCTTAGCTTTGTGCTTCTGTGTTTGATCTCATAAAGGCAGGAGCTCAGAGGGTCGGACCCCCTCTGCTGAGCTCATGGTGGGGGGTTTGTAGGGTTCCAGGACACTACACTTCATGTGGCAGCAGGGGACTTTGGCTCCTCTGCGGGACAGTGAGAACAATGGCAGAGGAATCCAGGCCAGTGCTGGAGTGAGTTCAGCCTGTAGTGAGGACCCTGCCATGGCCTACTTACACGCAAAGTGTGCGTCACGCATGAGGGCCGCTGTTTATATGTAGACTATGAACTGTCACAGTAATCTCTTACAATCATTGTCACTGTGCATCAAGACACTGTAAAGTTAGGCTGAAGGGTGAGACGTAGACGCACAATCTCTTTGAAGCTCTTTGCTTTCATATGTCTTTTCTTCAGTTTTTGTTCTTTTTGATGTGTTGCACATCCCTCTGTCCCTCTATCTCCTCCTACACTTCCCCTCTTCCCACTCAGGCATCCAGCTGAATCACCACAGAGCAGGCCGGAACAGTTTGCTATCATCACCTGAGGAAACACACCACGTCCTGTGAGACCGTCGGCTCCCCAAACAGCCCCAAGGAGACAGTAAGCGATCTCTATCAGCCACAGCCCACAAAACAAACAAATACAGCACAGTAACGCCGCTGCACTCAAATACACCAAAGGCTACAGATCCTGATACCAGCAACCCATGCAAGATCTGTTTTGGATTTTCAATGGTGCTTGACTAATATGAGTTGTTCATATGAGGGGCTGTAGGGTACACTCTTAAAAATAAAGGTTCTTCAAGCAATGCCATAGAAGAACCTTTTTTGTCTAAATGGTTCTATAAAGAACCTTTAATATCTGAAGAAACTTTCTGTTTCACAAAGGGTTCTTTGGGGCGAAAGAAGGTTCTCCAGATTATAAAAAGATAAGAAAGAGAAGGTTCTTTAAAGATCCTTTGACTGAATAGTTCTTTGTGGAAACAAAAATGGTTCTTCTATGCCATCGCTTGAAGAACCTTTAGAAGCACCTTTATTTGAGGGTAGACCAGAGACAACTGAGACATTTTTTACATTTACCTTCAGAACTTGCACTACACTTTAAAAAAAATTATTCAGCATGGACACATTAAGATGACAAAGTGCAGTCAAAAAATGTTGGTATATTAATTTAAACGATCTCTACTTTAACGTAAAGGGTGTTCTTTGGACTTTCAATTATAAATAATCCTGACAAAAAAAATTACCACTGATACAAACTATTTAGCAGCAAACGGTTTCATTGTTTAACAATAATAAGAAATGTTCTTGAGCACCAAAAGATTTTAGTAAAGGATTATGAGACGCTGAAGGTGGAGCAAGAATGCTGAAAATTCGCGCTTGCCATCACAGGAATAAACAACATGTTAAAATATATTAGAAATAGAAAATGTTTTAAAAATTATATTAATTTTTTACTCTATTTTGATCAAATACAGGTTTGAGGAGCATAGACTTATTTCAAGAAGAAATTATTAACTTACTGTAATATTAACCCACTGTATCTCAAAAGATATGATATCATCAAATTGCTTTCATTTTACTTAACAGTTTTTGTTTCTGGTACCAATTCAGCAGTCAGGAATAATATGCGTTTAAAGTTGAAAATCAGCAGTTGCTAATGAAAAGATTTTATATCTATAATTCATGGGAACTTTTAATTTATGATTAATAAACACATTTATCACAATCATTTTGAAAACAAAAACTCTTATCCATTCACAATGCCATTATAGAGTATCAAACTAATATTTATTTAGCCATTTAGCAGATGCTTTTATCCAAAGCGAACATCAAAAGCAGTTTATCACAACGCAGCCAACGAGAAGCAATCGATTGTAGTTAAAACAACTAAAAACAGATCCAAAACTAAAAGCTAAAACTTTATAAATACTACTTATACACATTTTAAAAATAGAGATTAAATAAAAAATGACAAATGCATACAACAAAATTTCAAAACTTAACATTTAAATTAAAACAAAAAATAAAGCTAAAAACAAAACAAAATATTAAAGAACAAAAGGTATAAAAGTATAATAATGACTCTAACATAACACTAAGCCAAACACAAAAAAAGACAACTAATATATCTGTCTGTAACAAACCTGTACATCACCCCAACACACATATACATACATAACACACACACACACATACACACATAATATGGCAGAGGTAAAACTTCTGAATCCACCAAGTGGACATTTTGACGTCTCAAAATGGAAATAATAGGCTGATATAACGGTCCATAACTAATCTTAGTCATAATAGTAAGGGTCTGGTTTTTGTAAAAGAATCCAGTTACGAATAAGAAAACAGGGAAGGCTATTGGAGCAGGGAGAGAATTCCTTCACAAGGATGCCTAACCGCTGAGAATCAGGAATCTCTTGCTGAGAGGGGGACATTGTGACCCCCCACTTCCCTTTCTGTTCCCCCTCCTGCTATTAGGGCAGAGCAACACCTTTATATTCAGCCATACAAATGGACAGAAACAAACACAGAGTTATAATGACCACCTACAATTTCTACATTGCTGGTAACAAAAGCCTTGTAGAAATATCCACATAAGGTGTACTGGGAAACCTGAGACCAGCAGTCTAAACTAATGCAAACGTTAGTACAAACTTTTTGTACAGACCCCCCCCCCCGCAAGGTGATCATTGTTACACACCCTTGATGCGAACACAGTGACACCAAGTTATGCGTCATGAGCAATTCCCCCGCTATTGACATATGAAAACAAACCATATTCATTTTCAAAGGAAAGAGAGAGAAAAAGACCAGCTACAAACACCCATCAGAGTTCTCATTAGATTAGGACGGCCTGCCACTGCATCTAAGACAGTGATAAAACTCCATTAGTAGCTTCAACTTCAGTGTTCTCTAAATGGACGGGCACTAGCCTAATCAACACTAGAACACCATAAGAAGAAGAGGCACTAATACTCGTTGAGCCTGATGGCTTGGTTGCCAGCTAAGATATCCAGAAAGCCAATGTCCATAATCTGTCTCTTTGTCCACTTCTTAAAGATCCAAGGACAAAACCATCCACTATTCTCCCAGCATCCGTTAGTGCAGTCATTCCGAAAATAAGCACAATGAGATCTGCACCAGGTTTACTGTGGCACCTGACCAGAATTAAGCGCTTTGTCTGTTTACTCTTTTAAAATACAGCTTACCTGAGACAACAATGGCCTCCTCTGGACAGGAAGATCCTTTGTTGCAGAAAGGAAGTGAGCTAAGAAGCAGGCTAAAGCAGTTCCAGCCACAAGGACCTATCGGTCCTCAAACTACCTCTTTCACTCCTTCTCTTCCTATTTGTTCCATTCTGTAACTCGCAACGTCTTACTGTATGTCTCTTCAGAATTTGGGGATTTTGTCATCCGTTTTCCCCTCATCTGAACAAAATAATCATGGTCAACTACTGGAAGTTGCTAGGAACTCAATTCATATGAAAACTGATGACGAGGCTAAAGGTGAAAGTGTTTTTAATACCGTGACAATATTTATGTTGAACTGATTATATCATTTGACAAATAGTACATGTGTGTCTTAACATCTATGCTTGCATGCGAAATCTGCATAAAAATACTTCAAACCTCACATTTCCTTTGCTACATGGCTCTTTCAGTGAGGACGGGAAATGATAGGGCGATAGAGAGGGAATAGGATCAGGAAATGTTTACATGGTTTCTAACATCGCACAAACCTCTGCTGTCGCTGATTTATTTGCGAGGTGTTTTGGTTAAAAACGTAAAAAGGCAGATATAATTGACCTGTTTTGCTTCGTCCACAGCCGTTTGCAGCTTACGGATCTCCTTTTCATACTGCTCCCTAAGTTTATCCACCTCCTGATCGTGAGTTGCCACCTCTTCTTTCAGGGCTCCTTTGAGAGCGGTCAGCTCCCTCTCACGCCTCCTCAACAGCTCCTCCTGCTCCTCTTTGGCTAGAAGCAGCTCCTGGAGATCTAGCTTCAGTTGTATGAAGTCCTAGAGAAGACAGTACAATGTTAAAGGTTCTGCCATCAGTTTCAAGTCTTAATTATTTTGAATATGCAAAGCTGGATCTGTTATGCTACGGATTACTGAAGAGTAAAATTTGAATGGGAAATATACGGCTTTCCATGATATTTTATGTGCCTCAGTTACACTATTGTTCAAAAAAGATTGGGATCAGTATGCTTTCCAGTGGTGCATTTATTAAATACAGTAAAAAACAGCAATATTATAAAATAGTAGTACAATTTAAAATACTGGTTTTCTATTTAAATATATTTGATTTTCCGCAGTCATCACTCCAGTCTGTCAAATGATCCTGCGCCGAAAGCATTAGAAATTTCAAGAAACATTCTTGATTCTTATAGATGTTCAAAAACAGGTACATTTTCTGCTAATATTTTTGTTGTCAAATGTAATACATTTTCATGATTCTTTGATGAACAGAAAGTTCAAAAGAACTGCGTTTATTTGAAATAGAAATCTTTTCTTATATTATAAATGTCTTTGTCACTTTTGTTTAATTTAATATCTGCTTGCTGATTAAAAGTATTAATGCTGTACCTCCATCATGGCCTCTTTGTCTGTGCTGTCTATTTGAGATTGTTTGGCTCCATCCAGCTCATCGTGCATCTCTGAGAGCTGGTCTTGCAGGTCTCGGATCTCAGTCTGGTACTGCTCTTTCTCCATTTTCACCTGGTAGAGTCTGACATACACACAAATACACTCAGAATACCTGCATTCTGAACTGAAACAAGAGCCAACGCAGACAGGCCTAATATTCTGCTGAGCTCATGCCCATATCAACCTGTCCATTTCAAAAAAAAAACATGGAGTCAACAGAGGTAATTTCCACTGTTATTTTGACAACCGTAGAGTCGGGGATGGAGGAAATCCCAGAAGACTTGCATATCTGAGGGTAGTATAGTGTTAGATATGTCACAGCGTAGAAGGATATAACACCAAATTTCCTGCTTTGAATTTGGGGGGTCCAAATTGCCAGAATAGATTTAATATAATCAAAGTGTGAGGCTATAGAAGTGTTCATAATGTGACCCGATCATGAATAAGCTGAATAAATTAGCTTTCCATCGATGTATGGTTTGTTGGGGTAGGACAATATTTGGCTGAGATAAAAACTATTTGAATATCTGGAATCTGAAGGTGCAAAAAAAAAAACGATGCGTTAAGATATGAGGGAAAAATCGCCGTTAAATGTGACATATCATGAAAATCTGACTTTTCCAGGTTGTAAGTGCTATAATCAGGTCCCGGTGCATCTGCCAACCAAGCAAACGTGAAAAAGATTAATCCAGTAACTATGTTTTGGTAAGCCTTTTTGTCTTCGCAAGCGTCTGGGGAAACCGAGCGCGTCTGATGTTCAGCTCCCTGGTGAGGGGACAAAGGGATATCATTAATATTACAGACACTTAATCTGTAACTTACATCAAGGAACCATAAGTTTGCTTTGCCAGCGACAACGGATGCATGTACTGCCTACTAAATGCCATTGGAAAGTATGAGCAAAAAAACAGCTAAATGTTCGTCTTTGGCTGAATCAACGACACAGAGCACAGAACACTGTTTAGAGTCCCTGCCTCAGAGGAGACAAGACAGCAGTGCATTTATTGATTTTTTTACTGTATATTGCTGCTGCCACACCGATCTAAAATAAACACGCAATTTATTTCCCAGCAGTTTACCTCCACAGACATAACCAACTGTTTTTGTAACTCATGTATGTTTTTAACGTAAACCTGTGTGTGAATGAGAACTTAGTTTAGTACTCACATGCTGTGACAGCCGCTTTCTGTGCGTGTGATTCAGATGTGTGCTCTCAGAAAACCTTATGTTAGAAGTTTAAACTCATATGGTTTAAAAACGCATGATTTCTGGCTTGCGGCAGGTAAGCATGATAAGTCATAAAACAAAAATCAGATGTTAGTTGTTTAGCAGATAAGCGCAGTAAAGGCGCAGCTCTATCTGGAAAGGGGGACGGGGAGGGGAGCAGCGCTCATTTGCATGTAGAAAGACAAGGTCGAAGAACAACAGCATGTTTATGCTTCCACCTCAAACTAGGCATTCAAAGTATATAACTAAATGATCTGTGGAGTATTGAGCTGAAAACTTCACATGACACATTTCTGGGGAACACAGAGGGCGTATATATATTGTAAAAAAAAGGGGCATAATGGGCCGTCTTTAAAGTTGTTCAAATGAAGTCTTTAGCAATGCATATGCCTATATATTACTAATCAAAAAATTAAGTTTGGATATATTTACAGTAGGAAATTTACAAATATCTTCATGGAACATGACCGTTACTTAATATCCCAATGATGTTTGGCATAAAAGAAAAATCAATAATTTGACCCATACAATATGTATTTTTGGCTATTGCTACAAAAATACCCCAGCGACTTAAGACTGGTTTTGTGCTCCAGGGTCACATATGAGCTTTGAACTGAATTTGTCAATTACAGGTGTTCTATTTTTAGTGAGTTTTCTACATATTTATTGTGGGTCTTTCCACAGGACAGTATCTTACTCCTCCACTGTCGTGCGCAGGTCAGCCTCTGTTTTACTAAGCTTGTCCCGCAGTCTACTGCACTCGGCTTGACTCTGGTCCAGCTCTCTCCTCAAGTCTTTCATTCCTGCTCCCGCCTTCAGCTGAGTCTCACTCAGATCACTGCGCTTCTGCAGGGAGAGATATAATAAGAAATGACAGTAATGACATTAAATGATGGTAACCTTACTGAACCTTCAAAATCATTGACTGTTTGAGACACGGGGCATCTTTTTTTGGATTTAAGGCCCAGTCTTTATAATAAGCCAGTAATTGGTTAATATGATTATTGATCTCAAGGGGTGATAGGAGTGGGATTTTCTGTCAACACAGAAGCTTCTATCAGACTGACCAAACAGACAGAGCAGGGGTCCATGGTGCAGTTGACAAGTTAAAGCTGCAGAGGTGTTAGTGGTAGGGCTGTGAATCTTTGGGTAGACAGCGAATCGATTCGAGATCACAGTTTTTCGGCGTAACAAGAACGATTTGGGAATCGAGAACGACTTAAATTTGATTCGATCACAATTAAATTCGCAATTTTTGAAAAAGTGTTGATTGTTTTTTCTGCATTCTTTAAGTGCATTCACAGGATTATTTAAATGCTTTCCCTAAATTCTTTAAATGCTTAGTCGGGGGGGAAATTACACAGCAGCCTTTATGGTTACAGAACCATAGGTTAGAAAAAACAAAAACAAAAAACACTTTTGTCCATTGTTAGATGCTAGTTTAATGATGCTATGGCATGACATGGCATATGTAGAAATTTATGTAAGCCAAGATTTAAAATTTTGTCACAGCAGGGGTGTAGCCATCATTGAAGTGACAGCAATGTCAAAGTACAAAATTGTATGTATGTATGGCTTATATTATTCATGTTTTTTACAGGAATATTTTACTTATTATTATTTGAATTGACTTAAGTAAGCAAATACACTGCTGCGACATAATCATCATTTGTAATCTATAAGTTTCTGAATGGCAATTTATGATTGTTTTTTATCTATGGAGACACCAATTAATGGAGTCAGTATCTCCATTAATTCGTGGTTGTGGTAATTTAATGTGTATATATTTTGAAAGCATTGTATCGCTATAGAAATCGCGATTCATTCGATTCTTAACTTTTTAAATCGATTACTGTCCGAAATCCACGATTCAAAAATCCATGTTTCAAGAACGATGCATCGTCGGGGTTTGTAATCGATGCATCGAGAAACTGAGAGACTCGTTACACCCCTCGTTCGTGGAAGCGAGAGAGAGAGAGCAAGACGAGGAGGATCGAGAGAAGAGAAGGGAAGCAGGTGAGGGAGGGGCATTATGATTGAGCAGGAGAGGAGCGAGAGGAGCGAGGAGAAGAGAGAAAGGAGGGAGATAGTGGAGGTGGGAGGAGACGACGATGAGAGAGGACGAGAGACAGAAACGAGAAGCCTGAGTGTAGGAGGGAAGGACGGGAGGGTAGATCCGGAGTGAGAAGAGACGAGAAGGGAGGAGTTGAGAGGAGCACGCGGAAGAAGAGAGCGAGAGAGAGAGAGAGAGAGAGTTTCGCTGTTACCTTGCTTTCATCCTCAAGCTGTTTCTTAAGATCAGCGATTTCTTTTTCCAGTTCTGCTTTCTGCTCCTGAAGGGCTCTAGTCTGGGCTGGAAGGTCTGGAGACTGAAAGAGGAAGGTTTATAAGCAACAGAGCTCTTTTTAGCACTATATGATAGTGATTCAATACAGATTCACATAGCTCACAAGCTGAATAAAAACAGCAGGTTCTCAAGAAAATTCTCTGTTCTAATCATAAATATTTCAAAAGATGGGAATTTATAATGCTCATTCACTCTAAGCTGGTCTTTCCATATACAAGATTTTATGATTTTGTAGGTGTGAGTGTAATTTTTTTTTTATAAATTAACAAAGTAAAAAAGCTAGGTTCTTGTCTGAATTTGCTTGCATACGTTTAAACATTAGCCATGACTATGCTGTTCGCTGAGTAAATAACCGCAGTCAGCCTTTATACTTTCTCCAAGAGATAGACTAAGTCTCTCTTATAAGAGGCTCACAGTCTTAGCTGTTTGTTGAACCCAATTACAATGCCACAACAACGGCTCACTTTGTTGTCGCCTTGCACGTTCCCAGCGGCCCGTGACTTCAAGGTCTGGATTTTCTCGAACACCAGGTTGACCTTCCTCTTGGTGGTGTCATCATTATCATTGCTCCTGCAAAACATGACACAAATGCTCAGAATTCATTCAGATGGTTTGAGAGTCCTTTTCTCTGAGCCAAAGTGCGTGTTGATAGTGTATGTGTGTGTGTGTGTGTGTGAGAGTGACTGGATCAGAGTATAATCCCTGATATTTCTGGGAAAAATCAGCCTGGCTCTTTGCCTGCGTGGAGAGTACAGAGTACTCAAGCTTTGATGTGTCACCTCATGACCTGCCCACCCTAATTACTACCTTCTTTTAACAAGTCACATGTCTGGGAATGTGTGTCTGAGCAGGGACGCGGACGCCCGCATGTTCCCAGGGCACTCGAGTGATGCATCAGGGAAAAGCAAAGAACATTGGGTTACTGCCATGCATAAAGACTAAAGCGTATCATTAGATTTCACAAAGAGAGAGGAGAAACCAACAGACCAGCACCGCCTCTCCTTCATGCACACACACACACGCCTCCCACAGAGCGGACTGTCATTAACGGTTTCATGACGCAAGCTGCTGTCGCCAACAGACGTGTCACGTCACAACACCGCTGACAATGTAGTTTTGCTCCATTAGAACTACCACGACCCTGGTGCATCTACGGCACGTGCCTCTGAATGGTAACTAACCACTACCTCAGTGTGTAGGGCTGGTTAATAAAGGTTGCCATTGACCAGAAGATATCTGATCCTACATCTGCAAGGCTTCAGAGGGTTCACAGACACTGGTGTATAATCCGCTCTGCTTACCTCCCTCCATTCAACAAATAAGGAATGCAGAGAGGGCGGAACTTTTGACATCAAGAATATGGAGTTCAGGGAGGGCACGGGTTCAGCTATTCACTAGAGCAGGTTGGGCCATCGGTCACCTACAGCATGCGTTTGAAGCTGTGCAGTGATCATGCAGGATTAGATGAGAGCAGGAAACAGTGCTGTTTTGGGTGGACATTTAGTCCAAGCAAAATAACAGATTTGAGTTGTTGGCAGTAAGGCAAAGAACAGTTTGGAACATCTAACAAGCAGCTTTTTTGAAATGACTTGCCATTTTTATGTAAGATGTTAAGAGGAGGAACATTAAGAACCTGCTTTTTTTTCTTGAAAGGGTGAGATAGAGGTGTGGGAGTGCAAGTTGTGAGTGGATGATTCTACTGTACACAAATCAATGTAGGGGAGGTAAAATTCTTGTAGTGTTATCATTATGTGTCACACTATGTGGAAACTACCTTAAATTCCAAAGAAAAATCTCACTTCTCAGAAAAAGAGTGAACACTATCGAGTAGGAAACAACCATAGAGCAGAAGGACGCAAGTTGCGCCGTTTAATTTTGTCAAAAAACTTAGTGTGCCAGATTAAAGTAAAGTGGTGAAACAAGCATGTAGCAGAAAAAAATAGGTAAGAAATGAACTCTTATAGAGGCGACCCGTGAGACTTACAGTGACTCTTTGGTTAAGAGCCACTAAATAATAGGATAAGATAAATACAAATGTCAGATACTCCAGTAAAAATGACACCACTCCACAAAATTAAAAAACACTCATATAAGAATCATACTAATAAGACTAAGCACTGTTTTAAAAAGTTATCTAAAGTATGCATGCATTAAATCGAAACTTCTTTAGAATATGGTATGCATATATTATATTTTAGATTTTTAAAAGGGTTTTCCCCTTTCTTTATCATGGACTGTCATTTGCCAATGACCAATTAATAAATATTTTAAGTTAATGTTTTTCTTTAATGTTTTTGGGGAAAAAAACTATTTAGAATTTGTTGATATTATGTTTAACAAAACAATGAAAAGTGCACCCACCCATCTTTGAAGTAACTGAATAATATCTGCTTGGCAGTCTCTTCATTTGTTTGTTGTGAAAGCTCTTCTTGACCTTTCAGAAGATCAGGCGTCACCTGGGCAAATAATGTATACATGCATAAAACAAATTACTGGCCACCCCATAATGGTGGGAATATGTCAGAATAGCAAAGCGGAAGACCTCATTCTTACCTGAGTATCCACTTCAGTGCTTGATGTTTTATCATTGACAGCGGGACGAGAAATTGATCCCATTTTCACACTTGACAGGCACTTCATACCCTGTGATGGTTTGGCCTCTTCATTTTTATTCTCTACAGGTGCTACAGAGGGACGACTCTGGGGATTCTTGTACCCTAAAATAGCAGCTGAAGAGTTGTAGACTGTGCCCTGAGGAGAGCCTGGAGCACTTTTAACTTGTGTTGTGCTTCTTAGGTTTATCCTGGGTCCGACAGTGGAAGTTGGCGACATGGGGGAGGTCTTTACTCCAGCGGCCTTCTGCAGGAGCAGTGACGGGCGAAGGAGATGCTCTGTAGACCTGCCTCGATTCCGACTAACTTCATCCAAGTAGTCAGAGTCACCCCCAAGACCGAATGGCAAGGCGCTATCGACACTACGGGAACGCTTGCGGTCTTCTGGGTTAAGTCGATTCCTCCGCCCTGACCGACCCCTACGTTGTTGAGTCTCTTTGCTGTCAAACTTCTTGATGAGCTCATCCACACCTGGAATTGAACCCGTATCAATGTCACGCCCTGTGCCAGGCAGGAATGGGATGTAGCGCCGGTTCTCATGGCGGTTGATGGTCTCTGCATAAAGCTGGTCCAACTGGTCTTCCTTGGTTGGTGTGGTGGAGCCCAGAGAGGAGTTTTGGGAGGAGGAAGACTGCAGCACTGGGCCACTGGAGTCAACACGGCGCAAGGGCAACACATCTGGTTCACGTCGACTTCGTTCCAGACTGGAGTTTGTGCTACTTACTGAGCTGGAAGGTCTAGAAGAGGCCTTGGTTTGGTCATTGGGGTTGTTGGCTATTGTAGATGGCTGAGGAACTGGAAGGCGTTGTGAAGGCTGAGACGGAGTCTGGTAGGGCACTGGAGTCTTAAATGGTGGCTTAAACTGAGGTTGTGTTTGCACAGGGGGTTTGATCTGAGGCTGTGACAGAACGTGGTCTTTGGCTGGACTGGTTTGAGGTTGGACATTCAACGGGAGTGTCTGGGGACGAACCTGAGGTTGGGCATGTCCCCTGTCATCTGGTAAAGATGCTTCTGGAACACTGCTGGAGGATCTGGCTTGGCTTACGATTGGGGAGTTGGCTCTGGGTAGGGATCCTGGGTAGGTATTTCGATTCTCAACTGAAGGCAGACTTCGAAAGCTATCGAGAGTATTGCTCTCAGGATCATATGGCTTGAGAATCTCTGGATGCTTTTGGAAGTTTAACAGACTGGACTGCTTCTTAGGATCGGAAGTCCCATTGTGAGGACCTCCATGGAGCTTTGGAGACATAAAATCCATATATGGGCCTTCAGAAAGATTCTTCCGGCTTCCTTTGAAATCATATTCATCATAATTGGACAGGCTTTCAGAATCCATATATCCATTATTGTTTTGTGGAACTGCATAGGGTTTCGGACCTCTGTCTTGGTTATTGAGGACCACATAGGGGTGTCCATCTATTCCTTGAACTCTGATACTGAGGCCATAAGTACCATTGGTCTGGCCTCTCGAGTGGGAAGGCTGCGTATAGCCTTGTGACAGTCCAGTGTTTGGCATGCCGCTAACTCTATAAGACTCCATCAGGAACACTGAGAGAAACAACCAAATCCCTCTCTGTGGAGCGGCTCACCTCTGCAAACAAAGCCATAATCTCATTATTACACAAGTAGTCTGTGATGCTTACGCCATCTTTGCAATTCTAAAAGACCACAATGAGACTGTCTGACAGCATTTGTTTATGCCATATTGTTTATCTTTTTAAGACTTAAAATAAGATAATTGTGCAAAATTTAGGAAGCAAGGCTTTTCAGACCCCAAAGTAAAGATTTTAGCATGATTCTCCATCACAAACAAAGGTTGTTTGGACAAAACAGGACCTTGAAAAGACTTTCATTGCTCAGTGTTTGGAATTTATTCTGAGACAAACATTGACACAGGCACGTGCCACAGTCTTTGTAGTTATTCCAAGGAACTTGATTAAATGACGACTTCAAATATCTGATGCCATTTCAAACAGTGCAATAATGACTGCTAACTTCATAAGAGCATGGCGAGCATGCAAAAAAGCCCGGTTTCAGACTTTATAATCTCAATCACATCACAATGACATTGCTGACTGTGCTATGTAGATTACATCTCAACAAAAACAAACATTGGCAAAAAAAAAAAAAGTAAATGATGTCACCGTACAGTATGGGGGCTGCGTTAGAAAGATAAGTGGAGGGGGAAAAAAACTGAGGAAAACAGATTTAGTATTCAATTGTCTTGAAACAGCTGGTGACTAAATTGTCTGTCAAGAGCTCATATCTTTAATGGAAATAAACTAAAGTATAGCAGTGAAGACGTTTTCATATAATTTGTTTCTATGAGTACAACTTGTTCAAAATACTGCCAATTTTGACTCCAAATAATCAAAAATACCCAGTTACATTCATACTATGTCTGACAGTGCCATCACGTCCAAAGAATTTCAGTGACATACGCAATGAGCAACAGTATTGTGCCTCAGGGATGGCAAAACACAAAGCTGCAAAACTATCACCCCACTACAGGCATCACACCACGCAACAGACTATTATCAGTTTCTTCTGGACCCCTCTGATAACATCCTTTCACCTCAAAGCCAACAAAAGATTGCATGAGTCATATTGATGTCTTTGTTGCAACAGCAAATGGTATGACCAAAGCATGCAGTGTATTACGATGCATGCAACCTGTGAGATCCCTGAGGGCTTGACAATGAAGAAAACAAAGACGGCATTGGTTCATTTTCAATGAGCAAGTAAAGAATCCGTTCAATGAAGAATGAAGGTGACAATAGAGCCTACAGGTTGAAAGCATAGGATTGGAAGACCTAAAGTCTTGAGAATAAAAACTACTACAAAAACACCAAACGAGCACATCATCATAAACAAACAAGCCAAAAAAGAAAGTTCTTCTCATCGTCCGACACTCAAGTGAGCAGAAGAGACTCAAACTTTCCAGCTCCATAGAGTGGGATGAGAAAGAACAATAAGGGCAAGCTAAAAAGCGGCAAGCCCCCTTATCCACAAGGATCAGAGCTCTGCTGCAGAAAAATGGATATGACACAATAGCCTCTTTCAGCTCCCGTATCACATGTACTATGTGCAGAGGGACTCAATGGTGTTAATGTAGCTCCTTTCCTCTCATTGTGCCCACTGGAAATGTGTAGCTTTGACAGGGAAGCTAACTCAGGCTGGGCCAACTCTTGCAACCAGGCCTCCACCTGCATTCCTCTTCCAGGGAAACTCAAAACAGAGTTTTTCTTTTGAAACGGTCTTAAGTTGAACTCTCGCTACCAACTAAATCTAATCTAGACCAAAAACAGCTATAGCTACAGAGAATCAACAAAAAATGTTCAACAATAAGGTTTATGGATAATCAATCTTTAGATGACAGAGCAAACACCATAACTCTGTCAGGAGGGATAGCAGGAATACTCAGCCATCTAACAATGAAATTTCCTTCGCATTTACTTACATCAGGCAGACTGCATCGATACGGTTTGACCAGATTAATTTCATGTTTTTTAATGCAAGTGAATTAATTTACATTTTGGTTTACACTACACTGCAAATCTAATCATGTTGAATAATGCAACTATTTATTTTGGGGGTTACATTTCTATGCATCTAAAACATGCATATGGTTGAGCCATAAGTTGTATTTATTTATTTACTTATTTTTTTGTTGAATTGCTTTCTGCATACTAATTAATATTTTGCGTAATTAATACCAAACAATCATCCTAACAGATGCTCCAAGCACTTTTAATAATATAGTTTTACACAGTTTCACAGTTTAATAATATTGTTAGGTTTACAATACAAGAACATTACCTGTTTGGCTGCTCATTTAAGTTTATAAACTTTAATTTCAATGTTTTAATACACTTTATTTCACCTACTACCATGTTGCCCAAATGCCTCTAGAACAGCAGAGATTCGCACACTAATAAATAAAAACAAAACCCAACCCAAAATCAGCACTCACCACTGTCTGTCGTTTATCCCAAAAATAAGCGTTTATTTGCTGATCAAGCTCTGTAAACAGCTGTGACACAAAGCGAAAGCTCCATCTCCTCTCAGTTGGTCAAAGTCACTTGTTGCACGTCTTGTTTTCAGACTAGGTTTACTTCACGCACTCGGGATATTGAAGAGCGCAGAGCCCCGCCCACACCCATCACTCACTCCACCCCGCGCCGCTGCCTGATCCACGATCAGCTGATCTGCTCCACAGGACTCTGACGACCAGAGCGCATTTCGCTTTTCACCTGATCACAATGCGCAGAAACTGGGTGTAGGCCATCCGAGCCCTTGTGCTTCCAGTATCGGTGAAATCAAGGGTTTTCATGTGATAATGAATTATTATAACAGGACAGAGAAAGTATATGGGCCATTTTCAAGATGGGAACAAACGTCCCTTGATTTTTCAGTATTGAAAAACAATTGTAAACCCTCAACTAATAGTAAACTAATAATTCAAAAACATTCGATTCGTGCAAAAATCTTTTTTTTTCTCTTTTCATTAATTTAACTTGTCAAGTAAAAAGCAAAACAAAAAAGTAATAATAATAACAATAATAATAATTTAGGCTACAAATAAAAATACACAAGTTGTGGGAGTATGAGGTCAAAGTTTAGAGAAAAAATCAAATGTGGTTTCATCAAACCAAAATAAAATAAATCAAATAAATAGTTTATTCCACTTGGTTCATTTCCACATCTTATAATTTTGTGTATTGTTTAATGTTGGTGTGGAAGATTTTAATTAATTAATTATTTAATGATTCAATGGTATATAGGCTAATGTACTGATTTCCCCCATCATCACCATCATAAAATAATTTTGTCTGGGTGCTACAATAAAATAAGTAATAAAAAATTCAAGTTGTTTTTTTATGATTAGTAGCCTAATAATGTAAAAAAAAACACATATATTTGCCTAAATTAAATTTTGCAGTGCTAGAGCGAATTTCGTTATTAAAAAAATACCAAAAATAGAATACGCAATACCGTGTACTGTTGTATTTTTCCTTGCTCTGTGTAATCTGGCCTGCAGATATTCACCCAGCATTACACACTGACTGAACGATGCCCTGACAGCTGTTTAAACTGACAGCGCCATCTAGTGATAGAACACTGCAGACAGCAGATTTACATAATGCCAAACACACTTTAACACACCCTAGTGTATTCACACGGCCACAAAATTGATAGAAAAATATAACGAGACGAGGCCAGTAATGTTAACAGAATAATAAAAATCTATTAACTCACAACTGAATAAATTAAACTTCACCAAAACTTAAATGATGACAAAACTGTTGTACAGATGATGGCTGTACTGTATGGAGGACGAAACCCGCAAAAACAATAAATAAATAAATACACAAATAAATAAATAAATGTGTGTATAAATACACAAATTCTTGTTTAAATACATATAGAAATAATTAAACATGTGATTAAAGTAGGCAAATAAATAAAATAAATTAGTGGACAAATGGAAAATGTTTAAAGAAATGCTAAACTCATCCTAACAGTTTCTTTTGATCACTCATTTATTTCTGAATGTAGTTCCGCATTTATTTTTCCTCTGCACAACATGCTAATGAGAGGGGGTCAACCATGGGCCTCTTGTGATAGCTGGGGGCGCGGCTTTCCCGCTGACAGGAGATGCATGGTGTAAATCCAGTATAGCCTAGTAAAGTCACTTTTGCCGTTCAACAGAGCAAGATACAGAGGAAAATTGAGCCGTATTGTCCGTACAGTATCGTGACTTTACAAACGACCCAACGGAACAGCCAGAGGTGTCATTTTCGGGCATTCGATATTCACAAATCTAGGGACCGTCTCTAAAGTTACATACGACATTGGTATACACTTTTCTAACTTCAATAGCATTTGAGGAAAATGACTTACAGTAACACAACCAACTGTGAAGTGGTCATGTAGTTCTCGGTTATAAGGCACACCTTTTAGATTTTTTTATATTTATTGAAATAAACAGTCAAATCATATACAGTGGTGTGAAAAAGTGTTGGCCCCCTTCCTGTTTTTTTTTAATTTTTTGCATATTTGTCACACGTAAAAGATTCAGATCATCAAACAAATATTAATATTACACAAAGATAATGCAAGTAAATACAAAATGCAGTTTTTAACTGATTATTTATTTTATTAAGGGAAAAAAAAAGCTGTCCAAACCTGCCTGGCAATGTGAAAAAGTAATTGCCCCTAAATATAATAACTGGTTGAGTCACCCTTTGCAGCAACAACTGCAATCAAAATTTTGCGATAAATGGCAATGAGTCTTTCACATCGCTGTGGAGGAATTTTGGCCCACTCTTCTTTGCAGAATTGTTTTAATTCAGCCTGTTTAAGCATCTCAATCGGATTTAAGTCCGGACTTTTAGAAATTACAGTAACTACCTGGCAGCAGTTCGCTCGTAACTTACTGTAATTTTATTTTGTAGCAAAAATACTGTATTTTATTTTACAGTGTCATTTAACTTGCTGTAAATGTATTTACAGTGTAATATTGTTTAACTGTAAAATATTTTATTATTGTATTCAATTTTTGATCCTTTCTTGAGTAATGCATTTTAAAACAATAGAGAATATACTGTTATACTGTAAAGTTTACTGTAATTAGTTTGCGTCACTTTTCAGTTACTGTAAAACTATGCACAAATTGTAAAATTAGCAGTTCCATTAAATAACAATGGGAAAAAAAAAACAATGACAACTGTGTAACTTCATATTTTTAATTTTCCCAATGCCCTGCCCCAACGCAAACCTGAAACTTTATTAAAGAACTGTAATATGACAATTTGCAGAATTTAAAACTATTGACATAGGCAGCACTTCCAGTCAACCTTTTGAGCCCTCTTGAACTGGCTGTCTGTCATTGGAAGGCACATGAAACCACCACCTGCATTGATGGCATTCGAACTAAAAAAAGAAAGAAAGATAATAATCTAATAAAAATGCTTAGTAATCAGTTATTCATTTCAACTCAGTTCAATTCACATTGCTTTATTGTCATGACGTCCTGAAAATAACAGTAGAACACTGGCAGCTGTGGTTGCTGCCAGTAATGAGCTGTCAATTTACAGTTCTCTACAGTTGATTTACAGCTCTTTTTTTTTTACAGCAAACTGTTGTCAGTTAGTAACTGTAATTTCTACAGGAAGTTTTTTACAGTGTAGATATGAGTTTACAGTTTATTTGAATAAATCTAAAAAATCTAAAAGGTGTGCATTATAACTGAGACATACATGAACACTTCACAGTTGGTTGTGTTACTGTAAGTCATTTTCCTCAAATGCTATCGAAGTTAGAAAAGTGTATACCAATGTCATATGTAACTTTAGAAACGGTTCCTAGATTTGCGAATATCGAGTGAAAGGGGAAAAGAACAACCTATGGCACAATGTCTGTGGGCGTTGTAACGTCTACAGATAACTGTACGGACAATACGGTTCACTGTTCTATTTGTACTTGTTCTCTGTTGGAACGGCGAAAGTGACTTTACTTGGCTATACTGGATTTACACCATGCATCTCCTGTCAGCGGAGATTGCAGTTTTTAGAGATGTGTGCAGGGAGGAGGAAAAATAAAAATAAATATGCGAAAGACATTCAGAAATAAATGATCAAAGGAAAATAAATAGGATGAGTTTAGCATTTCTTTAAGCATTTTCCATTTGCCCACCAATTAATTTGATTTATTTGCCTACTTTAATCACGTTTAATTATTTCTATATGTATTTAAGCAAGAATTTGTGTATTTATACACACATTTATTTATTTATTTGTGTATTTATTTATTTATTGTTTTTGCAGGTTTCATCCTCCATAGTACTGGGGAAGATGCACTCGCTGCGATCTGAGGGTGCGTGCTAACAGATCTCATCAGATCTGGCTGTGACAGACATGACGGTTTAGGAAAATAAGAAACAATATTTTTCCAAGTGTTTCTATTATACCTCCAGATTTATCTCAGTGAAGAAGAAAACCTCTGCTTCAACCTCCTTAATATAATATGAGGATACAAATGGGTCACCGACTGGAGGAGCACTACAGGGTTAAATACTTTCATAAGCAATCATTTATCAACCATATTTGTTTTTGTTTTATTGTGCATAATTTTGGTGTCGGGAGAGTTATCCCAAAATAAAAAAATTCTGTCATCGCCTAGCCTACTCATCCTCATGTCATTTCTAAGTTAATTAGTAACAGAACTTAATTATCCTGTAAACTTTGCATTTGTGCTTTCAGACCAACCCAAGAACTAAGAGCAAAAACAACTTGTGTGTATATAGTGCAAGTACTGATGACTCCACCCTTTGTCGTGGGTCTGCAGTGTTTTCATTTCTCTGTGTGGGTGCAGTCGGGGCCTTGTAGCTGTGAGGAGGACTGTGGAGCTGCAGGGAAACACAAAAGGATCTCTATTTAAAATCCCTGCAGCATGTTCAGCAGGGAGCGCTCTCTGTCACCGTTTTGGGATCCGGATGAGAGCCAGCGTTAGAGAGAGGCTGCGTTATTTGTGTTTTGCTGTAGCTATTTAAATGCAAGAATGGGCCCTGTGTGAATGGTCCCTGATGTAGACTAATCTACATTAATAAGACGTGCACAAATATTTAGTTTCAGCTGTTTTAATGCAACTTTCCACATTTTGGATTTCAAATTGTGCTTGAAAATCTTACAAGAGAAAGCTTTTTTTGTTCTTCTATCAGCCAGTGTCAGTTAAACGACAGCGTAGCCTTCGGAAAATGTTGATCATCGACCTCAGACTAAATGTTATATGCACTGTGCATATTACTAATAACTGTAATAACAACCGAAATACTGTTGGTAACAGACAGATAATTAAGTTGCTTGCCTAGACCTAGACAAACATAGATTTTTGAGATTTAAATTAGTTTATAATTAAAAATATTTTTATTACAGTCAACTGAATCGGTTCAACAGATGAAGCAAAAATGTATGATTCTGAATGGTTGGACTCAAGACCTCTGACACTGACTGGACAGACCAAAATATCAATTTTAAGGAGTGGATATCAACATTTAAAGATGTTACTTTTCATCCAAGATTAATTTTTTGTTAAGAATAGTTTCTCAACAGCTCTCACATTAAAAACATCTCTTAAAAAAGGTCATGGGACACCAAGTGAACAGAATTTGACTAGGGGTCATGGTTTGGCTGATAAGCAGAACCGTAGCACTGGTATACTGTAATATAAGCAAGTATTAGTAATAATATCGCATTAGTACCTGTTTAGAAGAATTCAGTTCATGAATTTTAAATATAAAATCTGGTAAATATAAAAGTCTGGTACACAGAGCCCTAACTGTGGTCATCAATCATGAACCTAATAGCGATTTCACTGAAAGGAAAAGAGTCAGCAGGAACATCATTATCAAATGCATGTCAGCCTGAGGCATCCTTGTTTGCGGTCCAGCAGCAGAAGCCAAGATGCTCCTGTCAGCAAGCCCACCATGACACTCCCTCGCTGGGCTGTCCCAGGCAGCCAGATCCACAGGAAGTCAGCTCGCAAACACGGTGGTCCCATGCTTATAAAACATTGCCCATTTTTCAAGCTGACTGCAAGTAAACACTCCAGGGCATGGTTTTGATAAAGGCAGGAAGGAATATGCACACAGTCGCACAAAAACACACACAGGGAGGAAACGGGACAAAGCCTTCCCACCCAGCCAGCAGAGTTGGAGTGGCCTCCAGATGAGGTGTCGTGTTGGAAGGCTGACAGAGTCGGAATTGGCCGAGGTCTCTCCAGCATTTAGCAACTCTTCCCCAGTGCCGTTCCTGTCTCACAGCAGATCTGGGGCCCAACCTGTCAGCGCAGGACAAATCCAATGAGAAAGCGTCTCTCACACACATGTACAGAGACATAATTTAGGGCAGATGTGTAAGCCAAGAAGATGAGTTCTGGGATTTAGTTTAGTCTTTTAATTGGACAGCCAGGACTGATGTCATTGAGTAAAAATGTACGGATGAGATGAAAAATGAGAAATAAACTGAGCGAACTGTTATTAGAGTTTCGTGAGATATGCTGGAAGTTGCATTGCGCAGAAAGACTCTGGCTGTAAACCATTCACCGCTACTGGGACAAAACAGATGCTCCCATATTTCAGAACTGACACAGAAATGGGAAAAACAAATAATTGAATTAGTAAGCGAAGTCAATTAACACTGGGAATACGTGGGAATATGCACACACCCCGCAATGAAAGAGCGGCAGTCAGTGTCATACTCCAATGCTATTTTCCCATGATCATTCACTAGAGACGCAAAGTGTGTTTGTCTTTCAGTCAAGTTAAAGACAGATGTAGAACTCTTACAATTGAAATCTGAATTACTTTAAAAAGAAAATGTTTTCTCAGTGCAAAGACATTTTTTCAAACAATAAAAGCTATACAGACTATTTTATAAAGGCAAAATAATAAAACCTTTTTTTACCTACATATCGTATTGTGCGTTTTTTACACTGTACTGAAAACAGAAAAGGGTTCCATAATGCTTTATAAAGAAAACTAACTGTAAATATGATAAATGAACAGTGTTTGTGCAGTTGCTTAAATAGAAAGTCCACACAAATATGAAAATTCTGTTCTAAAATCATTTATTCCAAAATCATTTACTCACCCTCAATACAAAAAAAGATAATTTGATGAATTGGTAACAGTTTTAATTTCCTGTAACTTCCATTATATTTTTTGGCCATACAACGGAATTCAGTGGGAAATGTTTGGTTACTAATATTCTTCAAAACATATTTTATGCTCCACGGAAGAAAGAAAGCCATACAGGTTTGGAATGACATGAGATTTTTTTTAAGCTTATTTGTATATGTCCAAAATCTTTTGAAAAGCCCAGCAGTCGTAATGCCAAGCTTTGACTCAATAATTCAGATGTGAGTGAAATGAAGTTACGTATTTTAATCCAGTTTTGCTGTATGAAGTTGTAGATGAAAACCAAATGCTGAAAGAGGGAAATAAAGGCACATACAATAGAGTTAAAAAAAGATGGCACATTTATTGCTACATAAATGTTATATACATATTGTGTTTTCTGTTACAGAGACAGAAAAAAAAAGAATTCGACTTCTTACTGCTGGTTTTCTGATGTGCATTGACAATAACTTGAATTTTGACATGGGTACAGATCGTTCATCAACCAACAATGCAGACTGGAGACAGAGATGGAGAGCACATCCTCTAGAACATTGAGCTCGTACAATACCCCATACATACTAGACTGCCAGCTACAATCCTACTTATGTTCTTAAGATGCTATCCATAATCTTTTTTATAATAATGGACAGGTTATGGTAAATAACCGTACATTTTTTTTACTATCTAACATAGTAAAATAAAGTAAGAAACTTTTTACTCAAAACTTTTGATTTCAAAAATCTAGAAAGAGTAATATTTAGAATTCAAGAAATGTTCTTACAATATTATTGTATAAAAGACTAACTACAGTGAAAAATAAGCCAAATGTTTTTTTTTTATCCTTTTCATACATTTTTTTTTTTGTTATGAGGGAAAGCATCAGGGCATACAGCAAAATCTAACATATCCAACAGAGGAAAAACAAGAAGAAGAAGGGGAAAAAACAGGGAAAACAAAAACAACAGACAAAGAGATGACTCATAACCTCGATTAATTTTCAGCCGGCAAAAATACAAGCTCTTGAATACTGAAATGTATAACAAGGCCACAAAGACTAGTGGATTTCACAATAATTTTGTTAAGGAAGGAAACTCTCCACAAAGCAAAGAAAGAGAAAAAACACAGGAGGAAAATAATGCTGATTTTCTGAAATCTTTCCTTAAGTTTTGTTCTTCATATTCGAGAGAGTGGTGAGAATATGGCAGTCTTGTTTCAATGGTGTGAACGCATGGAAGACAAACAGACAGGGCAGAAAAAGAAAACTTTTTGGTCTTAAGGAAAAACTCATACATTATAAAATGAAAGTGGTGACTGCTGCTCCCTTCAGATTTACAAAGAAAACAAATAACGGCAGAGCAAAATCCTGATCCAAACTGGCTTTGTTCATCATTTCCACTGTTTGCTGATTTTGATGCTTCACAGCGTTTGAATTCATAGAGCTTCTCTTTTTTCGAACAGACATTGCGCTCACATTCTGCTGATCAAGTATCAAGTACTTCAATGCATGAGGGGAAAGACAAAGTCATTCTAAGTAACTTAGAACATCCTTCTATTTTCACACGACAAATATATGCTTTACTATGAAGCCTAGACAGATGCTTTGTATACAATTACAAATAAACATATAACATGTGGTTACTTTGAGTTTTTTTTTTTTCTCTATTTTTAAAAAATCGTTAATGGTTTTAGAAAAACAAAAGAACATAAAACAAAACTTCAATTCAGGCCAGGTGAATAAATGGTCTTCGTTTTAAATCCAACAGTGCCATGTCTCGCGGTATAATAGAGATTCCTCAGTACAGATGGCCTCGGCATAACCACGGCTCTTCGACCAAATAAAGTATCGTCTGAATACAAACAAACTGAATCGGAAATACGTCTTTCGCTTTACCCTTAACACTATATGGCAAAGGGATCAAAAGGACGTGACTGCGTCCCCTTTCCCGTTTAAGACACTAAGAAATATGCAGGGAATGCTGGGGTTTTGTAACGTTCTGCTTTCCGTATCTGTACTGCTCACTAATGAGTATAAACATGTCAGCTTGTGTGTCAGCTCCTTTGACCTTTCAGTAAAGCCAGAGTTTGCCGTTCCACCATCATCTCCACGACGCAGGGAATCCGGTCAGAACGCACAGGCTGATCCCATTTCGCCTCACTCATAACTTTCTGTCTGTGACGAGGACTCTGAGCTACACTATCAACAGACATCATAAAGAATTAGGTAGTTTTGGTTTCTCATGCTGTTATTTGTGGAATGGATGTATGATAAATATAAATAATATATTATTTATTTTTCCTTTTCTTTTTAGACACAGGGAGCCATCAGATTCTTTCACAAGGGCACGGAATTTGATGTGAATATATTAATCTGATCGAGTGGATGTCTGAGCGGAGAGGCCCTTCCACCACAGACAGCACACCACTCTGATGTGACGGACAAACTGCAGATCTACTGAAACGCCACCAGCTGCTCATAGCAATGCCAGAACTTTCCCTTTAAACATAGACTTATAGCTCAGTAACATAATAAATAGGAAAAAAGAAAAGAAAAGAACAAATTGCTGTTACAATGCATTCGTCAATTCAGTTTAGGCACAAGGCAACTTCCACGTACAGGGTGGAGGGGGTGGCGGCAGTCTCTGATTGTACAGCTGCGGCACACGGCTTGCAGACAGCGATATGTGCTGAGGGGCTTTTATGCTTGATTTTTTTTTTCTCTGGTGGGCAGAAAGTTGCTTATCGATATGGGATGTCTTCACAGGGAGCTGGGCACTTGCCAGTTTTCTTCTATCTCAGGACTGCTTAAGGGTGGAATTTTGCTTCGAGTGGTCTGTCTTTTCAAATTTGTGTCACAATCTGTGAGTCCTGTCCGCCCGTGGAAAGCAAGGTCACCGACTCTGTCTAACACACGCCATCGGGATCCATTTGATCTGAAAGTGAGGGAAAGATAAGGACATTGCTTATGACCCACTGTACTGACACTCAAATCCCTTTCTCATGTGTATATACAGTACCGTTCAAAAGTTTGGCCTTAGTAAGATCTTTATTTATTTTTTAAAGGAAATTAATACTTTCATTCAGCAAAGATGTATTAAATTGACAGTAAAGATATTTATGATGTTATAAAACATTTATATTTCAAACAGATGCTGTGCTTTAAACTTTCCAGTCATCAAAGAATGTTTCTTGAGAACCAAATCAGCATATTAGAATAATTTCTGAAGGCTCATGTCACACTGAAGACTGGAATAATGACTGCTGAAAATTCAGCTTTGTCATCACAGGAATAAACTGTAATTTAAAACATAAGTTTTTAAAGTTTAATATTTTAAATTGTAATAATATTACATAATATCACTGTTTTACTGTATTTTTTTTTAATTGAATGCATAAGAGACTCCTTTCTAAAACATCACAAAAATCTTAGACACCAAACATTTAAACAATATTGTAACTGTACACATCAGGAGTAATATAATCTCTTATTATAAAGTCTAGATCAGTCAATGCATTCCAAAACCTAGTTTAAGGCATCGGGTGCATTTCCAATGTAAATGTTCCTAAAGGAAGGTAAGAGAGGATGCAGCTCACTAGGTTTTGGAGTAGAGCTTGTGCCTCAGCAAAGCAAAGAATCTTGCTTGTGGTGTCGTGTTTTAACCACCTGCCCATTTTACATCTCTGTGTGGAGCTGATCGTGCTTACCTGGCTGTTCACAGATGGCCCATGGGGTTGGATGCGTCTGTATGGCCCGGGTGTACAGGCGGGTGGGCTTGCTGGGGGTCACCTGAAACCCCTGACACCTTCTCCTCCTCCCTCCTCTTAAGGCAGGCTGCTTTGGGGTTTAGGTTCCTCTCTGCACACAGGAGAATTCATATTATCTCACTATAGTTTATAAAGCAATACTAAAAAAAAGGAATCATAACACTTTTATAGAGCTTTCATTGCCTTATAAAACCAGCTCTCTGAGATCTGTTGAACTGATTAATATAAATTAGGGCTGTTGCCAGGGCCCCATGAAACATTACTGACCCGAGAATCACGTTTCCTGATAGTATTTCAGCTATCATGATGTGTCTGTTTAGAATCAGAACTAGCGATGCCAGATTTGTGAATGAATAACTATTGATCTAATCAGTCAGATGGTTTTGCAAAAAAAAAAACGTTTTTGTGATTCAATCTGCTACACTGAGACAGGCATTGAGACAGTTTACTAACACACTGAATTGATTGTTTCTCACACAAAAACAGGATACTTTACAAGTCGGAAAACAAAAAGAGCACTGGATGAGTACCCAAAAAAATAGTTTCTGACTGAAAAAGATTAATTGCGATTTAATATTTTATATCTGACTGACAGATCTTATATAAACATGACGTAATTGCATTATGCTGGACAGTGTCTGACCTCTGACTTGCTGTTCGAGGTTGAGAATGACAGCGACGGCCTGGTGAAGAATGAGCAGTTTGGTCTGGGGCTTCTCGCTCTTCAAGTGCACCTGACACATGCGGCCCAGCTCTTTGAACGCCCCGTTGATGTCCCGGACTCGCAGCCTCTCACGGGCGTTGTTGGCCATCCTCCTCTCTCGCTCACGCTCTGCCTTCTGCTCGGGGTTCAGGTCCTCGTCTTCATTGACACTGCTGCAGAACAATTCACAACTGTCAGACAAGACGGAGGGAACAATGTGGCCTCGACACCTGAATGTATATGTGCTTGATGCGACATTTAATTTCAGGCATTAAGTAAATGGAAGTGGTGCTCTGTGATAATATTTAATCACACTGGTATAGATTCACTGTCTCTGAGGTCAATGTTGAAGTGCTGAAGGACACTTCCATGAGCGGTTGCCTTGCCTTGGTCGAGTGCTTCCCCGATTCTGCTTCATATCCCTTTTATCACTCTCGTCGTCTGATTTGAGGTCGTCAGAGGAGTGGTTATCATGCATGTCGTCTTTTTCTTGATTCTCGACCTTCAGGTCCAGAGGAGAAGCAACTTGACTGGCCAGAACAC
This sequence comes from Sinocyclocheilus anophthalmus, assembly GCA_018155175.1. Taxonomy (NCBI): domain Eukaryota; kingdom Metazoa; phylum Chordata; class Actinopteri; order Cypriniformes; family Cyprinidae; genus Sinocyclocheilus; species Sinocyclocheilus anophthalmus. The sequence goes on along the minus strand of JADLZN010002207.1, from coordinate 95,829 downwards.
TAGCGATTCCTGTCACACACAACAAAAGTATACAGTTACTTAAAGTAAACACTTAACCTCTAAAATGTAGCGCTTTGTGACTTGTTGTGAGGTCATAAAACTGCGTATGTAGCATAACTGAAGAGGCAAACACGTCCAATACAAAAACAAAACAATAACTTAAAATAAAGTGGTGTAAAAAAAGCTTCCAACCTCTGAACATGTCAGCCTGGTGGTTGATCTCCATGCTGGAGGTAGGACCGGCGTTAGCCTGCAGGCCACCGTGGTTGTTGTTCAGGCTGACGGTCTCTTCACGGTGAACAGAGCCCTGTCAGAACAGATAGCCATAAATACATGAGGCAGAGAACAGAGCAAAACATCAAGAGTTCCTCTGATCATGAAGCCATCTGATCAGTGCCGAGAAAACAAAAGTGATTTACATTAAACCGGGGAAGAGACAGATCTTGGACTTCAAAGCGGAGAGAGTCTCTGTGTTCCTACTGTAGAGTGTGACCTCCCCTCTGAAGAACTGAGTGGTATTCACACTACAAAGAACGACCTTCACAGCCCCAAATTTGTGCTCAGAGAGACACGCGGCACTTCAGTCCTGAGTTCTGACTCGGTTCCACCAAAAAACACTCTCATGTTGTTTTCAATTTGAAAGTGTGCGTCTATAATTTGAGAGGCAGGTTGATTGTAACAACACTGGATGCTGCACTGCTTCAGACAATATTGGATTTCAGGGGTAGTGGTAGAAGGAAAACAGCAAACATCAGGTTATTTAAAAGCATTTAAGTCAACGTGAAGCACATATATGTATATTGTATACTGTAATTTTTTTAAACACTGTGTATATACAGTATGCTTTTATTGGATGTTATATCTATAACTAATTAATTCATATTAACTTTCTTTTGTATAAAATAGGGTATAATAAAACCCAATGAGCACGGTGGATAAGGTGCATGGTGTAATGTGAAGTTTACAGCTGACATGATCTAGAAGTTTTCAAATCTATCACTTGGTATTGATGTGTTATTAAGTCTGAATAAACCTTATTAAAATAAGATGTACATACACAAATAAGAGAATACAACCCATGAAGAAGTGAGGTTCTGTACAATGCGTACAATCATACAATTACAACAGACAGTTGAGTAGTTAAAGAGACGGAAAACACAGTTTTATCTGCATTAAAAAGTTTGACCAATTCAATGTGTCTTTTCAGATTAAAGGAATTAATAAAGTATTAAAAAATCTTACTGACCCCAAATGTTTGATATATTTTTATATACAAGTTATGAAAACTATTATTTTCTCTAGAAAAACTATACACTGCTGCATTGTGCACAGTAAGACCAGAAATGTGTTTTAACAAAGTAAATGAATTTTGATTTTTAAAGTTGACTTGAAGGATCAGTTTTTTTGTGCAATTTTTGAAATAGACACCAAGACATAATTTGTCAGCATTTATATGTAGAAAAATGAAAACAAAATGGCTTATTCACATGTGGATACGGCAACAATCTGCCCTTTCATGCTGAACATCAAATGACAGTTTGGCCAGCATTCGTCACTGGTGGCTTCCAAACGCATCTGGATTTGATCAACGTCTTGCCATGCGATTAGCGTCCCAATGGAGAAGAAAGAAAAATGCCGCTGGAGCCCCCCTACTAAGCACCTCATATTACTCCCAACCCTGCCACAGCAGGCGGGAGCACATGTTCACCCGCAATCTAATTTCCTTTTTGAGGATCCACGGGATTGGGAGTCATGGCGAAAGGAGCAGAAATGGGGGAGGAGGAGAGATCTTTCCCCCCTTTTCCTTCAGGAATGCGTTCCTAAGTCACTGTTGGCCTTTGTTAACCTCCGTGCCGCCCAGGCCCAAACCCCTTCCCCCACGCTCTAATCTCAGCGCCACTCTCAACAGGTGTCCAAACAACTCTTTGTCTGTGGCAGAAGAGGGGTGGAGGAGAGGGGGTGCCAACCAAAGAAGGCGGCCATTTTCCTGTCTGGGCTTGATTACCATACAGCTGAGGCGCTCAGACACACATGACTAAAGCGTCAGATTTCTTGAGTTGTTAAAAAAGACGAGGGGATAAAAAGAAAAGAGGGGAGACAGAAAGAGAAAAGAGTGCGCCAAAATAAAAGCACGCTGGCTGTGCTGAATCAGGACCTTGTCTGAGTGTGTGTTTGGGTCGAGCCTGGAGCACAGAGCTCTGTTTGTGTGCTTATGAACATATAGTCCACTGACAGCACTGTGACAGGTCCCGCGCAGATGAACGGATCATGACACAGCCCCCCCAGCATCTGCTATGTCAGATCGCAACTGCAAATTCTCTCTATGCATGAATGAAACGCACCTCTGTTCATCATGATTGAAAACATAAGCTGTGCCAAGCCAAAAATTTGTGAACACTTTTGTCACTGTGTGGCAAACCAGAGAATGATTGAATTGTTGTTGGAAATTACAGCCACAAAGGGCTTTCTTTCAATGGAATCTGAAAAAAGATATTTTGAAGAATGCTGGTAACCAGACTGTTCCTGATCAGACCTACTGACTTTCAACGTGAATGGAAATAAACCCCCACATTTTGCAAAATATGTTTTTTTATGTTCCACAGAAGAAAACCATACAGGTTTGAAACAGCAGGGTGGGTAAATAATGACAGAAAAAAAGTATTTATATGGACCTACATGAAAGAGATATTATTAATCATTTACATTGTTTTTATTGCACTCTACAACCTTTTCTTATTTTATGTCTTATGCATTTGTTATAATTATTTTATGTTTTTAAAATCCTTATCCTTTATGTAAAGCACTTTGAATTACTATTGTGTATGTCAATACAAAACTATTAAGATATCTGATGTTTAATATACACGTGGCGCTGGATTTTGAACCAATTAGGTTTCATCGTGGACTACTCTGTGTGACACTGCAGAAATGCAACCAACAACTGACAGCATGTCTTGACGTTTGTTACAATCACAGCTTTTAAGAAACTAATTTTTTTTTTAAACAATTTACATGAATAATATAGTTTTGTCATTTTATGTCATTCCTGGTTAGAGCACAGTGTTTGTGTTGTATTTGATTTCTAAATGTGTTTTTTTTAGATTGGGGCTATGAAACATTATTGGCACACATAGAGTGTCTTGTGTGGAGAGGAGAGGAAACTATACAAAAATATATATTTACTTATACAAAATGATTTCTGTAATTGTACATGTTGAGTATGTCAAACTTTGTTTGACTTAAGTGTTAATAAACAGTTCTATGAAAGCTTCACTAACATGTGCAACAGCATTCCAGACATTAACTGTCTGTTTGAAACGTTAAGTGAGAACAGTGGGTTGTTCATCAGGAAATTTCAGATCTTCGTGGTCAAGTAGACTTTCCACTGTAGTGGTCATTCACGAAAACATTTGAGTGTTGCTTTAGTCTTTGGACAAAAACAAATAGGTCAGTGTCAGTCCATTTGAAAGCATATGAAGTTGAAAGAAAATCCAAATGCTGTTTTGAATACAGATAAAAGGCCATGATTATTTCCTATTATTGGGAAACCACTGGGAATCGCCTCCCCTCGCTTGTTCCGACTACTACAGCTGCATGCAGATCTCTCTGTAGAAGGGAATGAATGTCGTGGGATGGTGGGGGAGATACAGAGCGCTTTAGTTTCAGCGGGTCCCCACAGCCCCAGCAAGCTACAGTGCGGAAATGTCTTGCAGACCGGCACTGATCTACTAGATTCTACTGTGACTGCTTTTCCCATTCAGCCTGAGGAACGCAGCTCACGGAGGGAGAATGAGCTTGGGTCCAGCCATTACGCTTATGGAAAGTATGTGGGTTTAAGTTAAACTGCTCTCAGTGGAAAATAGATCAGTTTCAGCACATGGCCAGGCCTTCATTTTAAACAGGTGGCTTAACTCTGTTTATTAGCCTATTTGGAGAGGCATGATGAAAAAACACATGCATTTCTCTTCCTCGTGCCTGTAATAACTGTACGAGACCTCAAGAGCAATGAGACATTCAATGGCTCTGAAACACATATGCTAAAGCTTCCTTCATGACAGGGAAGTTTTCTTTACCATTTGTGCTGTTCGGTTGGTGACCAATCCAGAAGCGGGGAAATTGGTGCCGATGGCTGAGATTGGCCCATTGTGCGCTTGCCCTAACAGGCTGTGGATGTCGCTGGACAGGGCGGCAGTGGAGCCCACGGCATGATTCCGCAGGACGTGGATTGCATCGTCCAGCCTGTCCAGTCGGTCTTCCATCCGAGACTGAAATGAGTGATGCAAAGTGGAGGGAGAGAAAGAGAAAACAACATGGGCATAAATTATACAAATATCAACAGAGACTTTATTAAAGACACAGAACTACAAAATGGCAAAGACTGAAAAGCAAAGGAACAGGAAAAGAAGAGAAAAAGTGAAAGGTTAAACCACTTAAAAAACATCTGTTGAAATAAACAAAAATGAAATAAACTGTTTTCCACTAACTAACTGCAAAATGGTAATTTTTATGTATTATTATCATCAAAGATGAAATGGCAAAACAGAAAAAGCACAGCCAAATCAAAAGAAAGCCGATGGCTGAATGGAAAAGAAGGACAGGACGTGACTGTCTGAAGAGCGGGAATACCTCACAGACATCCTTTAAGAAGCACATGGCATCCTGCAGATGCTCATGAAGCTGCTGGTGCACACGATTTTTCTACAGTCAGACAGGAAGAGGAGAGACACGTACAGTGAGAGACAAGCCTGAAAGACTGCAGAGAGAAGCAAGCAGAGCTTATGAGAGCTCGGCAGAGAAAGAGGGCAGGGAATCGAAGCGGAGCGCCAACTGCCGACATCTCGGTACTTGTTCAAGTAACTAATTACGATGAACCATGGTTCACTCTGCCGATCACAGCTCATTTCCTGATTCCTGGAGGGCCGCTGCTCATGGACGGTCCATAAAAATGCACTTGCAGCTGGCATACAAGTATTAGAGTAAATATTTACCTACACACCCCATAATGTGAATGTATGACGTGGGAAGGAAAGTGTGTGTGTGTGTGTGTGTGAGTAAAGCTGCAATCTCCTGTTGATGGCTCACCCCCAGTCAGCACTGGAATCCGTGGCTTGGCAGTGGTTGAACGCAAGCAGGCTGCCAGCAACCACCCCCAGAACACACCGCCCTAACCATAATCCCTAAACAACCCATCTCTCACCAGAGCCCCCAGCCTCAAGTGGTTCATCCACCCCGGAAGAGACGCTCGCAGGACAGATTGGCAGGCAGAACTACGGCCCAAGCAGGAGGGTATGTCGGTCCACCAGGCCTCTGCTTCCCAGGCACAAGCGAGTTCGGACAGTTGTCAGCAGGACATTCAGGAGTTGTAATATGTATACCCCCTGCCCTCCAGGAGCAAGTCATCTACTGACACAGTGTCCATTAAAAAGTGCTCAGTGCCGGGGGGAGGGGAGAGCACTCTTACCAGAGAGTGAAGGGAGTTCTCGTAGTTTGGGGAGGAAGGCGCTTGTCCAGTCGCACGGGGCCACTGAGTTGTACCTGCGGACAGAGGCAGAAGAGCTTTTTAGTCACCTGACACATTACAACTAGGTGGCTTCATTGCAACAGGTGAATCTGAAATGAATGCTTTTTGTGCAACATGTCGACTATATATAATATATAAATATACAATATATAAATTTGAAAGAGTCCTAAAACTTTGAGTTAAGAAACACATTCATTGTTAATGTTACTGAAATAATGGCATTTAATAATATAATATAATATAATGTAACATAACACAATATAATATAATTAAAAGACTAAAAAACTCATGAGTCATTGGTTAAGAAACACATTCAATGTTGTCATTTCTACAGTAAATGGCATTTTATAATATAATAAAATACACTTTTATTTAAACTAAAACTCATGAGTTATTGGTTAAGAAGCACATTTACTGTAACAAATGATATTTTAAATAAATAATATATGTGGGACCCACAACGGCACGGGAGGCCCCCACAAAAGGCCCAGTCACAAATAAAGTGGGTCGCAGCCAACGGTTTTTAATAAAAAAAAAATTGAGATTTATGCATCATCTGAAAGCTGAACAAATAAGCTTTCCATTGATGTATTGTTTGCTAGGCAATATTATGACAATATTTGGCCGAGATACAACTATTTGAAAAAATCTGGAATCTGAGGGTCCAAAAAAACAAAATATTGAAAAAAATCGCCTTTAAAATTGTCCAAACTAAGTTCTTAGCAATGCATATTACTAACCAAAAATTACGTTTTGATGAGAACGGTACGTAGGAAAATTTACAAAATATCTTTCATGGAACATGATCTGGTAATGTACATGATGTAAGAGAGACCGCGTCATACATTATTTTTGGCATTTTTTAAATCAAGAAAAATCACTAATTTTGACCCATACAATGCATTTTAGGCTATTGCTACAAATATACCCACGCTACTTATGACTGGTTTTATTGTCCAGGGTCACATATGAATTGAAAAAACTTATGAGACAGTATTGGTTAAGCACCTTTGTACGAGTGTAGAAAAAAAACTGACACATCTACATACAAATAACAACAAAAACAGGTTTCGTTCAAAGATTATTTAAGAAGAATCACATCATTGTTTGAGAATGAATAGTTATTTTTAATGATACTTTAAAGAATAATTTGTTCTCTGATCCATACCAATGCTTTTCAGTTTTATGTATGTGTGCAGTGTGCACAATAGTGGCTACAAAGGCACCACTGACTACACTTTCACAAAAGACTAAAACTCATTTCCTATCCTGACTGATTCCAGCTATTCTCAATGTGGGCTGTTTTCCTCTAGGTCTCCAGACACATCAGGTTGCCTATGGACGCTGGGTCATTATCCTTGCAGACGTCGAGAAGAGTTCGAGGTACGACCGCTACATGCATTACCTACACAATAACCAGGCTGAGGCGGTAGATTTCCTACGGTCCTCCTCATTAATGAAAGTCATGACTGTAAACAAGAGTACCTGGCAGAATGTATATCAGAACAAAGAGGGCAGGACCGCGATAAGAGCGATGACTTGGACCCTGAGCGTCTTCCCTCGACTAATACTGCATGAGCTCAACGGAGAAGCTCGATATTCTAGACGTAACAGGATGAGACCACGACTCTCTCTCAGATCTCAACTCGCACAAACAAACTACTGGACGGTGAGCAGTGATGTGACCAATCTCATGTCAGACGCTGTCAGGGAAAAGAAAAAGCACTGTTTTGCCACATTACTCAAGTAGCAGCATAAGATTTTATTTGGCTTGGTCACATTCTCAGCCCTCAGACTCAATGTTTCGCTTTTTTTTCCCTTCAAAATTCAGTCGCTGGAAGAATTCAGCGAATGTGTTTTTGTTCAGTGGCAGAGTGTGCGAGGCTGGAAGGGACTATAATGAGGATGTAAATGACTCTGGTCTGGTCTCGGTCTAAACGTGCTGACTCTGACTGGCCATAAATCAACACCGCTCTAAAAGAATGCACATCTGCTAATCACAAATCAAAACGCTGGTGGTGGGGGTCGCTTTCAATCCCTTCACTTCCAAGTCTACTTCACTCCAACTGGCAAACAATCCACTACAAAAAGTCTTGTGTGAAGGCTGTGGAGAACAATAAAACAGGCCAAGTACCCTTAATGTAGCATGACCCAAAGGAAGTCTTTTTGGCTTATTTACATTAATCAGTTTAGGAGGGAGATCTGCGCTCCTCGTCCTTTGACCCGACTCCACCAGGCACAGACTCAACCACTGACTCTAGGTGCTTTGTTGACACCAGAGATTTCCTATTTTGCTGGTTGGCATAACGGACCTGCTGTGGTCATACGTCAAGCTCTTCTAGCATAGCGCAAGTCCTTCTCAGAAACAATCGGTTAATTTCATCTCGACCATTCAACCATTCGTCCTTCCCAAAGTGAAAGCAGCTCTAATTTGAAGGAATTCACTCTTTGAAACCACAAAGCTCTCAGAAGCAGACTCTTATTAAGGGCCTATTAAAAATTACTTTGGGGCTATGAGAAGAGAGTGCAGGGTTTAATAAGGCGTCGTCATCGGCGGCCAGCTTGACAAATGAGCGTGGGCTGATGTGGTACTCTGCACGTGCTGCTGGGGTCTAATTGGCTGGTATGGGCAGCAGAGACCCAGCTACGAGCGGGTCTAATGGCTGAATTTATACTATCCGATAAACGATGATGTTGCTTCGCTTATCAAACATCATGAAAAATGTGCACCAACATCTAAGAACCATCTAATCAAAAAAAAAAAAAGCTTCAAAATATAAAAGTCCTCAGATATCAAAGGGAACGTTGACTGCCTGCATGTGAGTGTAAATCAACTTAATGATGTGATAAAATTGCAGGCAGAGAGAAAGCCAAATGTGACTAAATACTAACAGCAGACCAACATTTTGATTCATCAAACAATATTTGATGAATGAATTCTGTTCTTTCTAAAACTGTTTTCATAAATTTTAAGTAAATAAATTTTTATATAAATCTACATTTCTTATTTTATTCATTATTTTTTCATTTAAACATACACTACTTTCACAAGTTTGGTCTTACATTTTTTTCAGTAAATTATATTTGTTTCAGCAATCAATGCATTTAATTGAATGGAAAGACTTTTACATTGTAATGTTTTGTTCTTTTGAACGTTCTATTCATCAAAGACTCCTGAACAAATGTATCACAGTTACTACAACAGTATTAAGCAACACGACTGAAAGATCATTGTGGCACTGAAGACTGGAGTAATGACTTCTCAAAATTATGCTTTGTCATCACAGGAATAAATCACATTTTAAAATATATTACATATATTACATAGAAACCTGTTAATGTAATAATTGATCACAATATTACTATTTTTTTTTACAAAACCTTCTATTTGTGATGAAATAAATTCATATAATCAATTACTGAGCATAAGTGACTTCTTAAACAAAAACATACCAAACCCAAACATTTAAATGGTAGTGTACATTAATTGAAATATATAAAATATAGAAACATATTTAAAAATAAGCACATTGTTTACTTACACATTTAGTACATTTATATATTTAAAAAAAGGAATTCTTTAAATAATAAAAAAGGTGCGCTAAGATGACAGGAAGTTACATCGTAAGGTACAGACTGCTGAGTGGAGAGGAAGGCTGTCTCTGAGCTGAGTCATCCTCTCCCTCCCTTCCTCTCAGTCAGTCATGCTAATAAATGAGGATCTTTGCAGGCCGGTCTGTCATGGGCAACAGCTGTGTGAGGAACAGGGCAACAGCTGAAGCTAAGGAGTGGGACAGACACCGACACAGCTGTCACCACTATATCAATGAACACACACACAACTGCCCTCTCACTGAAACAACACACTGAGAAACTGCCATTTAGTATCTCTGTCTATCCCTCTGTGCTTCAAAATATTTTTTCATTTAAAATGACTGTGCATCAGTCTTGTCAGGCGCAGATAAAATCTTCACAGTGGTCGGTTATCTATCCACCGCTAACCAGGGCATAACTCCCCCGACACCATCTTCAATCTCAGCAGCTGCGGGACAGTGTGTTTACTCATTTACGTGAGGAGGACGGGGCTCGCTGTGTTTGGGCTACACCGCGTCAGTGTGACATGTGAGTCGGGTTGTCGAGACAGGGAAGGAGCTGACACTAGTATTGTTTGATAGTAGGCGAAAATCCTAGTATGGTGATAAACAGACCACTGTGATTGTTCATTAGACAAGAGCTTATTCCAGAATCACAGATCAATGTTTAACGAATGATAGTGTGTAACGGATCATGTTTACATGCTTATATATACACACTACTGTGGTATTGTGGTTGTCTGTTGTTGAAATCTAAATGAATGCAAAATGTGGATTGTGTTGAGGGTCTGTCTAAATGTGTGAAATAATGAGCTACAGTGGCCCCAAAAACCATATAGCCTTTTTGATGGATGACGTATACACTGACCAACAATTAAAAAACAAAGCGGACAGCATAGAAGAATGTGTTCTGTGTGAACGGCCCATCAGACTGACAAACTCCTATAAAATGTATTGTTGTGTAGACTGGATAATATTAATATAATTATTTACAGTTTTGTGCTTGGGGGTTTTGTGTGTGTGTATTATTATATATATATTATAATTAAGTATGTATGTTTTAATGTCATATATATATTTTTTTCAATTATTTAAACAGATTTCTTTGTGAAACATTATACATTTATTTCTTAATTGTCACTTTTGATCAATTTCTGACTTAAAGTATTAATTTCTTTTTTTTTTATCATACTGACACCAGACTTTCTAACAGTGCACATTCAATGATTTACTCATCTGCAATAATGTATTTGCATTATCTTCATTTGACACCTTTTCTAAGTAAATATTGAATTAAATGCAATTAAACATGATTCAAATAAACATAAATGATTCACAGCCCCATTAATATATATGTCAATGCATTAGATGACAAATGGAAAACAAACTGGCACTTACTTTTTAAAAAATTTGCAAATGCACACTTATTAGCACAATTTCAGGTTTGGTCAAAACACATATTGTTAAAAATTAAGACAAAATATTTCAATTTTTTTTTTGATTATGTCCATACCTGTGTTTACTCTAATAGTACACCCTTGTGACTTCACATATATACTAAAAATGGCTTTGGGATTAATTAAAAAGAATTACAAAAAGTACTATTGAAGTGATTTTTGAAAAATGTTCAAGCACCAACATTCTTACAAATATTGTGTTATATGATCCACACATTCATATATTTTGAACTGTGTCCAAATACTTCCGAGGGCCACTGTGTGACTGACCGGTGAGGGTGTGGTGTGGAGAGAATGTGTGTGTGGGGTCAGAAAGGCAGACTGGTGCTCTACCTGCCCTTCCTGTGGGGCCGCTGGCCGTCACCACTGTACCTGCTGTGCCAGCGCCGGCCTGAGTCGTCAGAGGAGAGGGAGAGCCCACTGGAGTGGAGGGGTTTGAGGGGAAACTACTGCTGGTGTGGTCAGGAGAATAAATCTGCAAATGAGAGTGAGAGAAAGAGAGAGATCAGTCTGTGAGGAAGCACGCGCAACCTTTAAAACCGGCAACCTGTCGTTTCCCTCTCCGGCTTTACGGCTGCGGTTAGCATCCCTCAGTCTGTGCTCAGCCAAAATTGCCTCATCAATTCTGCTGATTTTACAAGCGGAGCAGCAGTAAAAAAATCCTCACAGCATACATATGGGCTTTTAACAGGCTATGCCGCTCTTTATAATGTCTGCAGAAAAACACACAACCCCTTCTGCACTCTAAATGCTGTGTGACACCTGCAGTCCAGCCAGCGTTCCCTGGCCACATCTGTGGTTGTTATTAAGTCAAAGCCAGGGCCCACGCCACACACCCGCTGCATGTTGCACATCACAAGTGAAACCACATGAGCACAAAAGATCAGAAACCCTGCAAGAGAGCGGGAAAAAGGCTAAACAAACAGTGGTGGTAATAATTCACATTAGAGATTGGCGATATGGTGACAGTACATATAAAACAATAGTTATATCAAATGTTTTATATATTACATAACCATTATTTTACTTTGTTTATAACCAGGTTCTATCAAAAGATAACATTATTCTGAAATGAATTCTGTCATAGGTGATATAATACTTCACACTTTTCAGTTAAAAACAAAACAGTAACATTATAAACATGACTAGATGAGCCGCATTAGAAGCCATTGTAAAATATGCTCAAATTCTGTTTACATGGTGTCCATAATGTCACTTCTAATACATAATAGAGAGGAGATGGAATAGAGAAAAGCAGCTGGATGATGCACAGAAAGAGAGAGAAGACATGGTCATTAATCTCTCTTTTTGGAGCTCATTAGAGTGAATGAGTCTGGCCCGTGGCTGTGTGGATGGGCGTCTCTGGCTCATCTTCAGTTATGGATGAGAGGTAATAAAGCCTCTCCCTGCCTGCCCAATAAACAGCGACCGAAACAGGCACAGCCCTGCCCACACCATAATAAACAAACAGATGCTATGAAGAAGAAAGGCATCCAGCCTATACCTCATAGTGCAGCACCACCGACAGGCTTTTTCCACCTTACCGGTGTTGTTTGCGTGAGAAAAAAAAATCCGAAAATTCTGTCTTTGAAACTAGAAAAGGGATTTTTTGGTTAAGCCAAATGTCAAATGCGAGTAAACATCCCTGCCATGCTCTGCTTTCTGCTAAAATGGTTTTCGGTCCCATAATGGAAACCACTATGAAACATGCAGGTTTTGATCCCAATTATCTGGCAGGATTTGAGAAAAACAGCTCTAAAGTTGTGGGCCATCACTTGCAGGGGATCATGAAGTCCATTTGACTTAAAAACACATCAAAATGCGGATACTATCATTATTAATCTTCTTATTAAACCCTGAATGCCACACTTTTGTGTTTCAATCAACTCTGCAAATCCTGCCTGGGGCTTTAGTACATTCATCTCTCAGAGTAGACGGAGAGATAGAGGGGGCCAGTGATGGAGTGAGAGTGATATACAGAGAGATACAAAGAAAGAAATCCTCTGCGATATTAACAGATATTTACTGATATCAGAGGCTTTTTTTCATTTATTTAATGCAAATGTACTCATTACAAATTCAATTATCAGCTACAAATTCAATTATCCTTGAATCCTTGAATTTCATAACATCTTAGTATTTGGTTTGACTATCTTCCATTTTAAAAAGACTTGAGCTGCAAGAACTCCACAAGTGATGATTCATGTGATTCATGTTCAAGTTCATGTTCTTCAACATGAATTGAGATGATTTAAAGAGCATCTTGATCTTCAATCTGACCATCTGTACAAAGAGCCACATGATCAACATCACAAATGTGCTTATTTCATTAGTAGCCTCAAAATAACATTGATTCTGAAATATTTATTATACATTTTGTCATAATACTACTGTGTTTTTTAATATGGCAAAATACTAAAACTTGGTATTTTTTTCCAGACTTAAATTATACTGAATCCCAATTTTATATGTAGCCTCTAACAGTTCTTTTCAAGTGAATTTCGTCTGGATGTTTCCTTATTGTTCACCAGTAAAACGCAGTATCTGATCCATCACGACTGTGCCAGGCAAGCGGCCGTCCCCTTTGCCCTTGTGCTTCAGGACCTCTTATGGTCATGAGTCCTGACCTAATGAGTTGAAGCGGGCCATTTGGAGCGTCCTGGCCGACTTCTGCTGTATTTCCAGTGTAACACCACTCATTTTACAAACAACAAACGGATCTCCGCCCCCTCATCAGTCACGCTGCTCTCCGCCAGCGGGGGCCCAATGAGCACAACCCATCCAAAAGGAACCTAAACAAAAGTGGCACAATGGGCGGCCTGCAGAGCCGAGCCGCAGCAGTTAGGACGTTTCGCCCCACCCCAGCACGACCGTGTCCGTTTCACCACAGCTTTATCATGCTAATAGAATTGAGTCTGCAAATACAAAAAGACTTAATTTGTGATTATCTTTCAGCCACACTGTCTTGTGTTTGTTTGTGGGCCAAAGTGTGCTCTCGTGGCCCGGCAGGCCTCACCCACAGTATCTTATTACATTTTTTCTTCTCTTCTTTCTTTTCCCCAATCAAAGAGCAGCGATTAAGCGTCTAATTTCTCAGAAAAGGAGGGCGCTATGACCGTTCCGCCATCAAAAGGTTAGAAAAAGCTTGTCCTCGGCCGAGAGGTGAGTGTATGTCTCCCGTCTGAAACAGTGCTGAATCAGTCCAGATGTGTTCCTACTTTAAAAAAGGCTTGTTGTGACTTACTGTAGGATAAGCAAGTCTGCAGGATTTTTTGGAGCTAAATAAGTCTTTAAGTAAAACTCGGCAAGTTTTAGAGGTTATTGTAAGCTCCAGTTTCAGGGACACATTAGGAACTCGCAGGAACGCCAGCACTCATTATTCAAACCAACATATAATCCACAGGCTTTTATGTACAGCTCCTTTTCTTGTATACTGCGAGATTAAGAGCACAATTATCCGGGCTTAGGTCCAGCAACATCCACAAACAGATCCCCTGACCTTATTCAATCTCTTAACCTTCTACACTGCTACTAATGCCCAGCCTAAGAGCACAAGTCCTGTCCTTTAAAGAATTAACTGCGCCATTATGTCGGGTAATCTCACCCGCGTCTACAACACGAAGATCCCGAAAGCAAGTTGGACAACATGGGACATGTTTACGATGCCTGAAACCGTACAGTGCTCAGTAGTTAATAAATAAATAAATAATAACAATGTCTTTTATCCATTGCACGATCTGCAAAAGATGGAGGGATGTATAAAGATGGAAGTCAATCCCTATTCTCTGAAATGGTTAGTGTATGGATTAAGAGATCTGGTTGAATGGGGAAGGATCTCACCGAAGCCAGGGCTTTTCCCAGCGCGTCTCCAGTCTGAGAGCTTCCAGTGGCGTTCCCTCGGTTGGCAGCAGCTACACAAAGACCACACAGAGATACAGCATTCACATTGGAACAGAGCTGACAGAGATATTAATGTCATGTATTTTTTATTGGCCAGTAGCAGCTGGTGCTAGGTGTGTCGAACTACAAAAAGTGCTGAAATAAATAAGATCATTTTAAGATAAAAAAATTATGTGATATTTGCGTGAAGAAAAATTATATACATTATTTTGTATATGGCAAATCAAAATTAAACCGTTTTAATGTTTTTGAAAGAAGTCTCTTACACTCACCAAGGCTGCATTTATTTGATCAAGAATACAGTAATAACAGTACTACTGTGAAATATTAATACAATTTTTAATACTCAAATATAATGTATTTCTTTGATGGCAAAGCTGAATTTTTAGCAGTCATTACTCCAGTCTTCACTGTCACAAAAACCCTTCAGAATCATACTAATATGCTGATTCGGTGCTCAACAAACATTTCTTATTACTATCAAAGCTGTGCTGCTTAATATGTTTGTAACTCTGATAAATTTTTTTCAGTATTCTCTGATAAATAGAAAGTTAATTTAGCATTTATTTTAAATATAATCTTTTGTAACACTGGGGAATGTCTTTACTGTCACTTTTGATCAATTTAATTCATCCTTGCTTATTAAAAGTATTATTAACTTACTGACTCCAAACCAGTAGTGTATATATATATAGAGTATGCCAAATTAACTCTCTATAATAACTCTATGATGTTTTGCAGACGCACAGATTATGTGTGGGTCTAAGCATGACTAAAAAATCAAGAACAACACTACAAATGTGTTGTGCGCAGACAACGTACCCATAACTCCCTCTGCGGTGTTGACTGGTGGGGTGTGAGATGCGGTGACGAAGGGTGAGGTGCTGGCACTGCCGCGGTGAAAGCTGGACATGGGTGGCAGGCTAGCGTTGATGTCTGTGGGCGACACCGGGTGTGGCGGGTAGTTCTGTGACAGAGACAAAAGGAAGAGGAACTTTCTTTAGTTTTATATATGGTTATACTACAAGGTCTGTATTTGATCTGTTTCCACTGATTCTTACCAGGCGGTCGTGTGAGTGCAGGTTGCTGTAGTTTCCAGACTGTGGCATGTGAGATGAAGATCCTCCCAGCATTGCCCCATAGCCTGGCTGGCTGATCCCACTGGATGAGTTCCACTGGTCAGAGGAATTGTGGGTCCCATCTGATGAAGTGACAAGGGAGTAAACTTGAACATTAAAAACATGAGAAATATCTTCATTCATTTAATTTGTATACTTTGACCCCCACACTCCTTATTCTGGATAGAGGATGTCAAATAGACCAGTCTCTCTTTTACAAAAGTCTGCTTTTACACTTGAGTCAGAGCCAAGCGCTGAGCGCAGCTGAGATAACATTCAGCCAGCCGCAGTTCACTTGCTTCCGCCTCAACTTTTCAAGGAGAAATTCCTCACAGCCCGAAACACACGGCTTGAAATGGCCATATAATTTTTATCAGTCCAGATTGGCAAAGTTGGAATACGCATGGTTGGTTTACTATCTACATCTGTGAAGTCGGTAGCATGATAGGCAGTGAGTGAAACGTAAAGAGAAGGTTTCCTAATTGCGTAAAAAAAAAAAAAAAGGTTCAAAGTGTGCGCTAGGAGAAGGAACATACCAGAAACCGTATATTCAGGGTCTGAAAATGTTTATATAACTAAAGTGGATTGGAAGAAGATTCAACTTTAGAATTGCGTGTTGCCAAAAAAATGAAATTAGCATGATGAATCATACGTGTGAGACCTGTTAATTAAGCAAGTCCACAATTTCTAGGATGCATCTCTATAACATGCTAGAAAATATTCAACGTTTAATTTTTTATAGCGGTTAATTTAGTGTTTGGCCTGAATACACTACGCAAGTACTTGAATGCAAATGCATCTAGCTATGAAAGCTCAATTTCATGTGTTATGAAATATGGCAGACCACATTGCAATGCTATATTGTGCATATCACCTAGTAGTTTTCTCTTTTTACAGACCCCTGCGTCTGAACAAACATACATTCCTACTATATAATAGGGGAAAAACTGTATGTGAGAGTAGCATGTCAGAATTCATAGTATGCATGAAACAACTGGCGCAAAAGTATTTGGATGACCTAGTTTTTTCTGCCAAAATTCTGAAATGAACACTTTTATTATCCCATGAAGCCACGGGAGTTGTGAATGGCAGTGAAGTGATGCAACTGACACCATCGGTAATATGACGAAGTCAGCATGGCAAATGTTGTACACCCAGATTTCATTCATACTATATATAGAATGTTCTTTGTAATGATCGCAAAATTTGTTCCTCATCAAATTTAGTACCTACTCTGATTCAGTATGCAATTTCAAACAGATTGTGGTGCAACAGTTTTTTTAGCAAGTTCAAATCAATATACACCTCAATGATAACAAAACTAGTTTAACAGCAAACATATCTTAAGATATATCAATTAACCCCATTAGTACTGGGTTTATAATCGAAGAACGTATGCGATATGCATGTTCAGTACAACAAAACCGTGTGTTTGCAATGCCGTGGCCAAGCATTCTTGTCTGCACTTGCATATTTGTACAAAATGTTGCTGACCTTAAAAATAAAAAAGGCTTCCTTTACAAAGTCAAAACTAAGTAAACAGTGTAATAACAGCAAATGACAAATAAAATGATGATGACTGACCGAAGAAAGTGCTTGCAAACATACTGCTGGGGGGTTTGGGGGACGGGTAAGATGGAGAGTCTCTGTTGAAGTCATCTGAGCTGGGAGTTGGTGCATACACCTGCGAAAAGAAAAACAAAATGAGACATTATGACTAAGAACAACTGCATACAGACAGGTGTGAGGGAATGTAGGCTGCTGTTTTTGTAATTTCTATAAAATAGAGTGACCATCGTACAGACACGCTCACGTCATTAAGCACATCCTCATACCCTCGGTCTAATTCACACATACCATGAAACCTGACAGCATAATAGAACACAAACAATGCAATGCAACGCATATGGCCAATTTACAAATTCTTTGATGTAACAGATGGCTAATTTAGAAGTCTTATAAAAAAAGGGAGGATTATCTGCAGCGTAATGCGCGCTTCAGCGCTTAATTTTAATATTATGACGACGCCATGCATGCCCGCCAAACAAAAGCATCAAAACAAATGGATTAATATGCGAGGGCGAGAGCGTTAGGGTGCATATGTGTTTGTGTTTATGCAAGAGTATTTTAGGAGCTGTGGGGTTGGATCGGGTCGGGCCAGTGGAGCAGTGGTTACAGCTGCAGAAGTGCCCATTCCTGTAGAGGAGGATCAAAGGCATGAGGCTACAGCTCAGTAATGTGGCTCTCTCAGTTCATCTGCTCCAGATGGGACAAAACCTCTCGGAGCGAGAGAGAAGACACTAGCATGTATGGCACGAAAGAGAATGCTAGGTAAACATGTTAAAGAAAGTCTCGCACATTATCTGTCGTTAAGCAAGACAGACTCGCTCGGGCCCTCACTTTTAGGTGTCCGTGTCACTTGCCGTTTAAATTCCACCCAGCAAGAACCTGACTGCCCCGTCATGTCTGTAAGAACCAATCCCTGTAACGCAGAGCTGATGTGCAGCCCAATGTGTTTCAAGTTACTTTAAGTTAAACACAACCTCTCCCTCTGCTCAACATCACAGCAACATTTATTCTTTAAATAAAATCAAACCACATGATATAATGTCACCGCTCTCTGAGAAACACTAGACATCTGATACAAAGTGTATAAAAGGGCATTGAAAGTTAGACAGAAAAAAAACCTGCCCTGAAAATAACTCTTACAATTCTTTACTAAATTACATTATTTGAACATTATCCTAAATGTTATCCTTTGTCTAAATTCATTTTAATTACTTTTTAATGAATTAAAATGTCATAAAATGTAATAAATTAATTACTTTTTAAAAATACTTTTCATTTCTTTTTAATAATTTACTTTTAAATAATTAAAATCAATTATTTACACCAAATCAAATCAGACAAATTCAGTGTACTTTCTTTGCTAATGATCAGTATCTGACATTTATTAAAATAATAACTGGGTGCCAAGACATAAATAACATCGTTTACTAAATTACAATAAAATCTGAAATTTGTTTGATTTATTTGTAATAATTAATTATTTATTATAAATGCATAGTTAATCACACTGTAGTGAAATACTGAGCAAAACAGAATTGTAAAATAAAATACATTTAATAAAAAAATTGCAACAATAGCCTAACTTTATCATTAATAAGAAATTAATATACAATACACTGGCAAGTATTGTAGTAATTATAATCAAATATTAATTGCATTTCATTTCCATCGTCAGATCCCCCGCTCATTAATATTTCAGATGTACGCAGATCCCCTTCATCACCCACGCAAACACACGGCTGCAGCATGTCATGACACACTCAGCATTACGATCAACATCTAAAGCCTTTCAGTCAGCTTAGCCAGCTGTGTGCGGCCAGGCACCTTGCTGAGGCGGCAGTACGTGCCCATGTGATTGGCAGTGAGTGTGTTCATAAGCTGCGGCGGGCTCCCGTGGGTGTGCAGGCGCACACATGTGACCCCAGCGCTGGAAGTCCCCTGGTGATCTCTGGTTAGGGCGGCGTGGGAGAGGGGCCTTTGTCTCCGCCTCATGGCTCAATGGGCAGCATATGGCAGCGGATAATGCTAATTGTCCGCTTTACCCTGAGCTAACCAGTCGACCCGTTAATAAACCTTCCTAAACACCGGCGCCCCGCTCCACCATCAGGATGGAGAATGAAAGAAAGCGCGAGAGAAAGAGCAAAGGAAACGCTTCCTTTGACCAGGGCTTTAATTAGGAAGCTGTCAGTTATTCACAAGCCTCACGTTTAAACGTCTTTTTCCCCCTTATTGTACTTCTTTAAAATGTAAAATGTGGAAATAAACTTCGCAAATAAATGGTGTATATTTAGAGCTCCCGTATGGTTTGACCAACACATTTCTAAGACTTTTCCAGTCATTTGTGATAAGAATTTTAATTTCTAGAGATTGCAATCACAAAGAGAAATGTATAGCTACATAAATATTTTAATATCCTTTACATGACTTTTATTGTTATTTTTTAAAGAATTAATTTCCACTAATTTTTCCAGGCCTAGAAATTATCATTTTAAAATACCTTGATATTTTCATAACCCCAGCAACCCTGTATTTGGTTTCCAAAAAGACTAAATTCATCTCAAGCTGTTATTAAAATATAGTCACGGGCAAAAAGCAATATAAATAGCTTTTTTTTTCCAGTTCCTGTGTGAGTCAATGGAGACGAAGGCTCACGCTGATGAGTGAAATGACTTTTTCTTTTTTTTTTCTCGCCTGTCACACCTTCCTTTGATCTGAAAACCACATCCATCACAACAACACAGGGAAAAACCACTAAACTGTCAACATATGGATAAGCCCAATGACAACAGTGAAAGAGGCAGGGAATAGAGAGAGAGAAATGATTATGGAGGGAGAAAAAAAGGGCCGAACAACAGACAAACCCACAAGGACGGGCTCAGAGCAGAGGGACCGCGAGTGACAAGAAAATATCCTGCCTCTGCATGTCACTTGTTTGGAGTCGGATCGCGGCCCGAGGGCCTTCCTTTTCAACTCCCATCTAACACACTTATCAAGGCGAAAAGGCACGCTACACGCACACAATGAGCCCCTATTGAACACAGCAGCTCTGTCCTGAAGGGACACGTTTTGACTTTTAAAGCCAAGTCTGTCTACAAAGAGCAGACGGTAAAAGTTAGAAAGTTAAAAGCATTTTGTTCCTTACAGATACAGGTGGAAGCCTTTCGAGAGCAGAAAAACAACACGCACGTTTTCTTTGAACAACTACAGACGAGCAACACTGACTCATTATGCAAAGTTTCTACCAGAACAAAACCTTCAAAAAGGCTCAGTATGTATCTGAGAAAAAGAAAAAAAAGGAGCATCGCGCACTATTTTCCAGCGGAACACATTAGCCCTGTAAATCTTAAAGGAAAAGCGACCACCTTATACAAACACTAACAAATACGTGAATTAAAGCAAGAACAGCAGAGAGGAATTAAAATACTTCACACGTCATAAACTGACCCAATCAAAGCCGGGGAGGCCACTTTCCCTCCTGGGCCCGGCCATAAAATTATTGGTACCAGCCTGACATTCAAACAAATCAATGTGACTTTTATCTTTGTTGATGCTCAGAGCATCTGACATTTAATAAATAAATAATATCTGTGTGCCAAGATATAAGAAAACCAACACAAGGAAGGGTTTATTGGGCATTTACCCACTGCTTTGGATCATAAAGCTCAACTCTGACCCAAGTGAGCCACATGCTCCTCATTTTCTCTTTCCTCCCAGCCTGCATTACAAGGCTGGAAATACTTAATATAAAAAGATCAAAGTGAGCTTTGTGGTGCAGGAACAAAGAGATCTGTCATAATGGCCTACGAGGAAAGCTAACTCTGGACTCTGTTAGATGACCTCAAAAGAAGTGAAAACACAAGCTGGGGTCTCACGTTTTGTCCCCAGAAACGATCGGGAGCTAGGAGATTGGAAATTTTAGAAAGTTGTGCAAACATGATTGCTGCCGCCCTTGTTAAAAGCAGCAGTAATAATGTGAATAATATATAAATTTAATAAGCAAGCTCTTATGAAATGGGTAACGGATCATTCTTAAATTCATCAAACAGATGGAGAAATCTCCAGAGCCCTGCACAGACACAGAGAGAAAGACAACAGGGAAATCTACTGGAAACTTTTTCTTCTCTACTGAAGCAGAGCGTTCAGTGCTTTGCATTGTCTGGGGAGCAGAGACTCACTTTAAGGAAGTAGGTGGAACATTCTGCCCCCCCAACACACATGTTAACTTGGCCATCTAATTCAGGACAGAGCATAGATATTTTTATATAGCTAATTATACCTAAATCACAACAAACTAACCAAAACCTGAATAATTAATAATAATAATTACATCCCAAAAAGACGTTTCAGTCATATTTACGTAGCTTATGGGGGGGGAAGTAAACCAAAGTAATTAAAAGTAAATATTAAAGTAACTTATTAAATAAATAACATTCACATTTACAGTTAATCATTCTTTTTTCTAATTACATGAATAATTTTTACCTATGAGATCATTCCCAAAGGGAAGTTTTATTAGATTTTGCTAACTTTCTGGAAACCCTTTAAGCAAAGCCAAGCAAACTCAAACACCCACTCGTGAGGCACAAGTGCAGGTTCGAGTCGCCACCTCCTCTTTCTCGTAAGCCCGTACCATCAATCCAATCATCAAGCACCTGACAAACATTCAGCACACATGCACACGAGCGTTCACACGGACAGCCACACGCAGACAGGCAAACAGGTATCGTGAGAGGCACACAGAAATCAAAGGGCCTGTGGTGGAGAGGTTTAGGAGTCCCATCAGGATTCCTGTAGAGAGAAGAATGCCTGGCTGATTAAAAACAGATGGAGAAACAGCGATGCTGCAGCTCTGAGCTCAATCTGCAAACAGGAAAGTCAAACCTCAACAGACAGACTCTCTTCCTTAATCATTCCCAGACTCCCACTTGTTATTACTGTGAACCCGTCTCAGCAAAGCGGCCGCTCAGAGCTCATGGTGAGCCACAAGCACCGCCAGCATCAGTCACACACAACTACCAATACACAGAAAAACCTGACGTTTATGCCAAACAAGTGCGATTTTATCAAGAAAACTGCGACAGACTTGCAGAAGTGTCACTTTCCCTCCAAAAAGCAGTTACATAAGGCTTTAAACTATCTACAGCAGTTAAGAACTCACACTTTGTAAACTGCAAATGAAAGTAAATGTTGACCCAGCTCAGACTGAGGTAATGGAAACACAAGTCAGCAGTCACACACACATACACACACACACATACACGAGCAAAGCCGAGAGCAATGAGACCCTCAACTCAGTTTCTACACACTGAACAGACACCGCTCACCACTCCATTAAACCCGACAGCCCACTGCGCACATGAAAAACATGTTTTCTTATACACATTTCCTCTAGGGAGAGAAGGCACTCACCGATTTTCCGTTGTAGTAATACATACTGCCCATTCCAGGCACGGGGTAGGCGCAATACATGATAAAAGCCTCAGCGATACTGGGAAAGACGTGGAGTCTGATACAGAGGATCTCTTTTCAACAGCCCGCTCCCTACACATACATCCACCCGCTGCACAAGGGACTAATTCCTTCAGTGCTGGCCCCTTACACATGGATCTACTCACAGACAACTTATGCAAAGCAGGACCGTACCAACTCAGCTGGCAGCGAGGGGTGAGGGGCTTTGGAGGAGGAGGAGGAGGAGGAGGGAGGGGAGAAGACGGACCATACCCAGCTAGGCTCCCCTACAGCTCATAATGGGAGCCAAGAGCTGTGTTATGGATGGAGGATAAAGAGAGAGGGAGGGGCGGAAAACAAATGAGTAAGTGGATTGACTTGTACTTTAAAAAAAGAGACAGAAAGGAAATTAGAATGGTGGAAAAAAAGGGGCTGAATGAAACACTGAAACGACCGTTATGTTCATTTACCTGTTGATTCTTCAAGTTTATTTGTATAGCGCTTTTAACAATACACAATGTTTCAAAGCAGCTTTACAGAATTAAAGAGTCTACATATATTGAGTACTGCTTATCAATGGTGATTATCTTCGGTCCGAAATCTTGGTGTAACCTTTGGTGACCCAGCTGACTTCAAGACCACATTGCAAAAACAGCTTGATCTTGCAGGTTTGCATTGCACAATATCAGAAAGATCGGGCCCTTTCTAACGGAGCATGCTGCAAAATTTCTTGTCCAGGCCCTTGTCATTTCTAGGGTGGACTACTGCAATGCTTTTCTGGTTGGACTTCCATCAAGCACAATCAAACCTCTACAAATGAGTCAGAATGCAGCGGCACGACTGGTTTTCAACGAGCCCAAAAGAGCCCATGTTACACCGCTCTTTAATCTCTCCTTGCACTGGCTACAGGTTGCGGCTCGCATCAAGTTCAAGACATTGATGCCTGCATATAGAACAGCCACAGGCTCAGCTCCCACCTACTTCCACTCACTACTACGAATCTACCTCCCCTCCAGAAGTCTGAGATCCGCTAGTGAGCGACGCCTCGTGGTACCATCACAGAGAGGCTCAAAATCACTTTCCAGAACATTCTCGTTTACCATTCCTGGCTGGTGGAATGATCTTCCCATGCCTATCCGGAATGCTGAATCCTTGACAATCTGTCAGCTGAAAACTCATCTCTTTTGAAGCTACTTCATCATAAAATTATTATTTTTTTTAAATTCTCTCCCTTTACTTATTATTTCTCTTTCTAACTTTTACTTATTTGAACAATGTCTAGAACTTGGTATTACAAGCACCTCCTGTGTCTCTTTGCCTCTTTAAGAAGAATCGCTTTATGTATTCCCCAATTGTAAAAAGCGTCTGCAAAATGACTAAACAAAGTAACAGCAATGATCATATGTTGCGATCAAATTTATAGCAAAATTTGGTAGTTTTGTATATTGTCTGAGGATTGCATCATCTGAGGTCCTCTGGGGGTTGGCATCATCCTCTTCTCAGGTTCTCATCTCAGGTCTTTGTAGGATTTGTGCTCCAACTGAAGGCTTGTTTAATTCCTAGTTACCACTCGATGCCAAACACCTGGCAGAAACAGAAGGTAATAAGAAAAATTAGCGTAGCTGCTGTCCAACTAAGCAAAAGTGATTTGTTTTAACTCAAGCTTAATGAATAATAGTTGTGCATTGGCATCATATATGACTGCAGTAAAAGATTATGAGGTGCATTATTTGAATGCTTGGCTAAAGATATGTGTCTTTAATCTAGATTTAAACATAGAGAGAGTGTGTCTGAACCCCGAACGTTATCATGAAGGCTATTCTTGTTCTTTCGTTCACAAGCAAACAGAAAATGAAATGAAACATTCACTGATATAGTTTAGAAGGGCATGCAAACACAAAAACACAAACACACACTGGTCTAAATCGCAGTTGATTAATCTTTTTAGTGATTATTGTTTTTCTTTTATTGAGAGGTTGGACTGCGGTATGGAGAAGGATTCCTAACTACTGCGTCAATACCGTGGGGAAAAAAGTATTTAGTCAGCCCCCAATTGTGCAAGTTCTCCCACTTAAAAAAATGAGAGAGGCCTGTAATTTTCATCATAGGTATACCTCATCTATGAGAGACAAAATGAAAAAAAAATCCAGAAAATCACATTATAGGACTTTTAAAGAATTAATTAGTAAATTCCTCAGTAAAATAAGTATTTGGTCACCTACAAAATTTCATCTCAATACTTTGTTATATACCCTTTGGCAATGACAGAGGTCAAACGTTTACTGTAAGTCTTCACAAGGTTTTCACAAAATGTTGCTGGTATTTTGGCCCATTCCTACATGCAGATCTCCTCTAGAGCAGTAATGTTTTGGGGCTGTCTCTGGGCAACACGGATTTTCAACTCCCCTCCAAAGATTTTCTATGGGGTTGCGATCTGGAGACTGGCTAGGCCACTCCAGTACCTTGAAATGCTTCTTACGAAGCCACTCCTTCGTTTGCCCGGGCGGTGTGTTTGGGATCATTATCATGCTGAAAAACCCAGCAATGTTTCATCTTCAATGCCCTTGCTGTTGGTTTTCACTCAAAATCTCACGATACCTGGCCCCATTCATTCTTTCATTTACAAGGATCAGTCGTCCTGGTCCCTTTGCAGAAAAACAGCCCAAAGCATGATGTTTCCACCCCCATGCTTCATTGTAGGTATGGTGTTCTTTGGATGCAAGTCAGCATTCTTTCTCCTCCAAACACGACAGTTGAGTTTTTACCAAAAAGTTCTATTTTGGTTTCATCTGAACATATTAACCTTCTCACCCAATCCTCTTCCGATCTCCAAATGCTCTCTAGCAAACTTCAGACGGGCCTGGACATGTTCTGGCTTAAGCAGGGGGACACGTCTGTCACTGCAGGATTTGAGTACCTGGCGGCGCAGTGTTTTACTGATGGTAGCCTTTGTTACTTTTTGGTCCCAGCTCTCTGCAGGTCATTCAGTAGGTCCCCCCGTGTGGTTCTGGGATTTTTGCTCACATTTCTTGTGATCATTTTGACCCCACGGGGTGAGATCTGGCATGGAGCCCCAGATCGAGGGAGATAATCAATGGTCTTGTATGTCTTCCATTTTCTAAAAATTCCTCCCACAGTTGATTTCTTCACACCAAACTGCTAACCTATTGCAGATTCAGTCTTCCCATCCTGGTGCATGTCTACAATTTTGTTTCTGGTGTTCTTTGACAGCTCTTTTGTCTTGGCCATGGTGGAGTTTGGAGTTTGACTGTTTGAGGTTGTGGACAGGTGTTTTTTATACTGATAATGAGTTCAAACATATGCCATTAATACAGGTAACGAGTGAGGACAGAGGAGCCTCTTAAAGAAGTTTTTACAGGTCTGTGAGAGCCAGAAATCTTGCTTGTTTGTAGGTGACCAACTACTTATTTTACAGAGGAATTTACCAATAAATTATTTAAAAATCCTACAATGTGATTTCCTGGATTTTTTTTCTCATTTTGTCTCTCATAGTTGATGTATACCTATGATGAAATTTACAGGCCTCTCTCATCTTTTTAATTTGGAGAACTTGCACAATTGGTGGCTGACTAAATACCTTTTTCCCCCACTGTAATATAACAGTATCCAGTAGTATATTAAATATACTATCGTAATATATTTTCCTACTACTACTACTAATAATTTTTATATATTATATATAATAATAATAATGAAGTATTATAAATAATATAATGAAAGTGCTAGTAAAGACAAATGCTGTTTCCTTTTTAAATTTCTAGAAATCAAATAATCAAAATAAATTTCACAGTTTCCACAAAAATAACGAAGCAGCATACCTGTTTTAAAGGGGTCATATGATGCATTTCAATTTTTCCTTTCTCTTGGAGTGTTACAAATCTGATTGTGAATAGATAAGATCCCTGAAGTTGCAACAACTGACAGTCTCAAAACCCAAGAGATATTCTTTATCAAAGTTAAGACTCTGCCACGCCCCCCTAACACAGCTCGTTCTAACACGCCCCCACAAATCTACATCACTATGTGGGAAGATTTACATAAAGCCACCCAAATGTTCACGCAAAGAAAAGGCGTGGTTTCAGTAACCGCAGGTAGCGTTGAAGCAGCCATGTCAGGGAGACGCATTGTGTGTTTCAGTGCGAAAGCAAAAGCACTTTGTTTGGCCTTCCGGAAGTAGATGCATTAGGAATCTTTAAGATTACTACAACAGAACAGCAATGCATTTTATGGACGACCGTTTCGTGAACCTATGAGAGGAGGTAATTCTGACTTTGCTAAGACAACCTGGCGCTTCTGAATCAGCTACTGTTATTATTAGTTGAAGTATTTGCTATTGACTGTTCAAATTCGGAGTTTTTTTTCGCATCGTGTGTGTGGTGCGTGCATTGCTGCGCGCAAGCGCTTGTGTGTGACAGAGAGTGAGAGAGAGATCACAGTGGAGTCAGCTGTCTTAACCGTGCTTGTGTACTGCACACATACCACCTTCATCGACTGTCCTGTCACGCGAATCTGTTCCCTTTTCGGCTCTGTCTGTACCTTTTAATTTTGGAAAACAGCTCGCGATTATTGTAATGGTCTTTCATTTCAACAAGTGCCTTGCGGTGTGCGGCCAATCCAATGCCTGGTCAGCTGGCCAATCCTATCCACTGTCGCGTTTGTCGAGAAGGAGGGACTTGTAGAAAAACGAAGGTTGTAGAGGCGGGGCATAGAGGACCTACAAAAATGTACAATATTTGAAAAATAATGTGTTTTTTTGAACATTAAAGCATGTCAACATATTCTGTTACACAAATACACAAAATAATGATCTTTAAAAAGCATCATATGACCACTTTAAACATTGATAATAATAAATTTTTCTTGAGCAGCAAATCAGCATTTTAGAATGATTTTTGAAGGATCATGTGAGACTGAAGACTGGGTAATGATGCTGAAAATATAGCGAAGCTAAGTAGTTAAACAAAATATTTTTTTACTGTATTTTTAATGGAATAAATTCAGTATTGGTGTTTAAAGGAGCCTTTTAAAAAAAAAAACAAACAAAAAACCTTAAAAACCTTACTGACCCCAAACCGTTGATCTCTACTGTATGTATAAATGTATTAATATATTCTTGAATTATATGAAAATATAATAATAATCAGTGGTTATACACAATAAGAACCATTTCTAACACTGCTACTATTGCGATTAGACTATGCATTTCTCATGCTATGCACTTGCTCGCCCTTAACCAAGTCTTGCGCCGAATGTTGTGACCTGTGGCTGTTGTTTTAATAGTCCCCCACAGTGGCGTGACAGCAAACACAGAGAGCTGTTGAACACATCCAGCAGCTGCAGAGGGGCCGAGCCTGACGTCAAGCACCGAGAGCAATGACGCTCCACTTCCTCACACGTCCCCTTCTCTCACTCTCATTGTAACCGCTGCTCTCCTTCCTGGGCCTCTTGCCCATAGACCAAGGGGGGCGGTAGGGTACACAACCCAAATAACAGGCGCACTTGGGGTGGGAGAAGAGAATGAGGGGAAAGGGAAAATTAAGGGAAATGGGAAGTGAAAGAGAGGCAAAAGAAAAAGGCTGGACACAGTCATTGAGAATGAATGGACAGGGGTGCAAAAATAGACGGGGAGGCCGAGGTCGTCGACGTGCTGTGAACACACTGACCTGTAGCACCATTGGTCTCTTTAAAGCCCACTCTAGGCCGCTCCACTCCGGGCCCTTTCATGTCTGTCACTGCAGGCTTCCCAGTCCAAACACCATCCCATCCACAACATTATTGTTATGGAAAGATGAAAGCCTTCCCAGAAAACGATACTTTATTATGCTTTCCCCTCTAATTCTATTATTATTTATTCTCTTTTCTTCTCCGAGTGAGACTCTTTCAAATGAGTCCAAGGTGGTTGAGATCGACAGGCTGGTACCACTTTAAACCTGGAGCTGTTTCAAGTCCATTCTTTAGGAGAGAGACAGCCGTGATGGAGAAATGCTTGAAGGCTCCATAAAACAAATCCAGATAAAGAATGCACTGCTGGGAGGAAAAGAACATGGAAAAAATAATGAAAGAGACAAATGAAAAGGGACAGAACTGAAATCACGGACATATGTCCAAAGCGTTCGCAACGGATGTTTGCTTTGTCCTCGCAAGATTTCCACACAGATGCCACATATAACTTCATTTTGATCACCACTGTGAATAACCAATCACTGATGAGATTCATTGGACATAAACTTACACCAGACACCGTTGGTTACATTTAGTTACTAGGTAGATACAACATGATAAAGCGACTTTTTGCCTGCTAGAAGCACAACGAGACATTTTTCCATCGCTTATTTTAGATTCGCTGTTCTGGATAGCTCCACCCACCGTGACATTGTCTATCAAGCATTTTGTCTTATCATATACTGTATATATATATATATATATATATCCTATATATGCAAAACTAGATGTAAGATGGCAACTGTTTTTTAGATCATTTTCCTTTTTTTTAAACAAGAATTAAAACAATTTAAAAGATCAGATTACTATGGTAATACTGAGGATTAAAATGTAGTTTTCAGCAGCCATTACTAAAGTCTTCAGTGCCACATTATCCTCCAGAAATCATTCTAATATGCAGATTTAATGCTTAATAAATCAAAATATTTACCACTTCATTTTTTTTTTTTTTTTTTTTTTTGTGGAGATCCATATTTTTTTCAGGACTGATAATGGAAAGTTCAGCAAAAATAATTTATTTGAATAAATCTTTAGGTAACATTATAAATTTCTGTTATGGTCTTTTTGACCACTTAATGCATGTTTTGATGAAATCAAAGTATTAAATTTTCTTCAAATTCCCAATGTTGAATGGAATTGCATTTTATTTGTAATTGATTTTAAATTTCAAATTATCTGATTTTTCAATGCCTTAACTTTACATATATTTTTTAAAGTCCACACACACACACCACACCACACACACACACCACACACACACCCCCCACCCACACCCACACACACAGTATTAGGCCTTATTACTTTAAACCATTACAAAAGCACTGTGCAAAACACTTAAGTCATACTTCTGCATTGTGTCACTTTGTGCTGTATTTTGCTTTTAGTCAAGGCACCAAACTTAATGCTGGAAACTTAATGCACTTCACAGACGAGACGCACCTGTTAAGACAGTGTTAAGCCAACCCAGTTCTTCATCACACCACAGACGTAGGAGGTCTGGGATTCACCTGTACTGATTGTGTGGATTAAAAATTTATTTTAACCACCAGTAAACTCTGCGGACCCCGATACGGGTCCAAAGTCCCGTAAAATGTGTATGGCCTCTTTGCATAGCCCTTCCTTATATGGTAATCATCCCATCTAATGGTTAATTTGAAAAGCTTGGAAGTGTCTTCTCTTTACAACGACTCCATTTCTTTTGGTTTTTAATATCAAAAGCATTAACAATAAGCTTAGAAATGTATTATCCCACCACGATTGTCCGCTAGCCATTGCGACTTTTTTTAACGAAGAATGGGCATTGATATAGTTTTTTCCAATAAATTTCCAAATTTCATATATCACAAGAAAGCTTCATTCCAGAATTCATGATGTTAGTTTATTTTTTGGTGACAATCATAGATCGTTATCTTCAATAAATCGCGATGGAAAAAAAAAAACCAAAAAACGGCATTTTTTATTGTGTAACCATTTCGACTCGTAGCACTGCTATCAGTTCGCCAAAAAAGCCACAACTATATATACACGGCTATATTACCTTTTAGATTAGGATCTCTTCTTTCAAACAAGACCATTTTCATGTTTCTGCATGCTTCCATCGGTGAGATAATCGCGTTCTGCCCAGGTAACGGAATCCAGCGCGTCAGCGTCTCACAGGCTCTCCATCTCATGCCAGCGCGCATGGAGCCCTTCTGATGTTATAGAGCTCTGCGGTCAATTCTTGGCTGCAATTGGTCAGATTATATGTCACTCAGATCGGCCATTACAGACTCTGTGAACTTTGACACCGCCGCGTCAGCACAGTGGGCACAGAAAGGAGGGGTCACCTTCCGCTCGCTCAGCCAGTGCTCTGTGGAGAATGAAGTCCATGACGCGAGAATTGAAGGCTTTTGACCACAAGGAAGAGTTGCAGCGAACGCGTCTCGGATCCTTTCAGTCTATGATGATCATATTACAAGTTATATACGATGAAGAACGGTCAGCGCGCCGTGGAGGGCCTTGGAGAGCAGTGGACGCGCGTCTGGGGAGACTTTAGGAGCGATTCTCCGTGAGTTTGAGAGCTGGTTCTTTGTTATGAAGCGTGTTAGCTATAGTAGCACGCTGATACACTGTTTTGCTGACAGAAAAGGAGAGTACATTATGCATTTCAGTAAGTATACAATAAATATACATGGATCATTACAGTGCGGTGTAGATGAGCTAACATAAGTTTGTTTGACGCTGTGAATGTAGAATGTAGCTCGCGGCTAGCGAATTAGCCCAGCTCTGGACCACAGAGGCAAGCACAGCTGGATTCAGGATGAGAGAGAGATGCGGTGCTCAACTGATGCTGAGGTGAGAGATGCTGTGATCACTATCCCAATACAGAATGCATGTAAATGGAATGATATAAAGCTGGAGGATATGGGTTCTATTTTAGGTTGTTATAGACCATATATATTTTATAATGTAGACAGTCTTGTTCATCCTGAAATAATTAAACTGATTGAAGAATAACACAATATGTGAAATTTGGTCCAATTCGCTTGTGCCATTTTGTATATTACTACTTAGAAAAACATAAAAATGAAACATAATTCAATCAATAATCAATTAAATTGCTTATGGCACAGAGTACAATAGGATCGTGGGTTTAATGTGTTTTATAAAGCCTGTTTTTACAAAGGAAACTCACAATGACACATTTAGATGCAGAATTGTACATTTTCAATCGCTTCACAAATACTGTTCTAACTCCTGTTTA
The DNA here is from genome assembly GCA_018155175.1 of Sinocyclocheilus anophthalmus. Taxonomy (NCBI): domain Eukaryota; kingdom Metazoa; phylum Chordata; class Actinopteri; order Cypriniformes; family Cyprinidae; genus Sinocyclocheilus; species Sinocyclocheilus anophthalmus. Next base: position 64,237 of record JADLZN010002207.1, on the reverse strand, counting down.
GAAGCTGTTATTTGAAAGATTATTTTTTGTGGTACTTTTTGGCATGTAGTGGCATCAAACAAAGTAAATTGCAGAGAGTTGGGCCTAATAGAACCTGAATTACAGATTTTCAAAAAAATAATTAGTTTTAAATCTCCAAAATCGTCTATGTTTTTTTGTGTTTATAGTAATATTTGAAAAGTATATAATGTTATTTATAAAGAATTCCACTCATATTTTGTAGTTCAAAGTGTTTTCTTTACAATGAAACCATTTTTTTTTTTAATTTCCTCCATTGTATGTGTGTAGGGCAAACATTTGAATTTGAGTATGAAAAATATAGGCGAAAATTCCAAAAAACGCCCCGAGCTTAAATGTAATAGTGCTGCATACAGCTTCCCCGAATCACTCTGAAAACTAGACACATCAACATCAACATCCCCACACACATCCCACGCCTGCAAATTAGAAAAATGCAGAACGCTCATCTTAGCACATACAAGCTAATTTAACATCTTCGTGTTTCTATAAGGCCATTCATCACAACACATTAGGAGGAAAATCTCTCTCCACGGGTCTCGTGGGCTTATGAGCATTCTGTTATGTGCTTGTAATGATTAATGTTTCCCTGCCTGAGGACAGCGCCTAGACAAAACACACAAAAAAGACGACACGAACATTATATTAGAATAACACCGGTATTTAGAGAGCATCTCCTCCAGACATGATAAATCCACCGGGGCCCTTTCATCAGGATCCAGGAGAGAGCTTCAGGTTTTGAATCCTTCGTACATGTCTGGGCCAACGCACAAGTCGAGCAACAAGTCTTCATCCAATTACTGAGTACCTGACATCAAGCAATGCAAAAGCAGCTTCACCCACTTACCTGACTTGTACCTACACCCACAGCCCACAGTGACACCTTCTCTATTTGTGACATCTGCTGTCTGCTGACCTACAACGGGCACGTCTGGGGCTCACGTGCAGGCTGTGCTCCAGCCAGGTAAACCATGCCAGTGTGGCTTAGATTAGCTCTACTTTACACACATCACATCTTAAGATAATCAGCTCTTGACTGTTGACTGAGCACGCTCTTAAAGAGACCACAGCTGTGAGGATGTACATTCACGCAAAATACAAATAACACGTATTTCTGTAAACCTGCAAGTCTGAATGTGGGTCTAAATGAACAGATATTTCTATGCGGTTTTCTTGTAGTCTAACTATAAATGAAAGGCGCAGGTCTCTGCTCTTTTGTAGGCTTCAGGATTTAGGGCTCTGAAGTCTGAGGTAAATATCAGCAGCCTAAACAGATAAAGAGACTCGTTCCCTCGTCCTAAACTGATAAAGAGGTGGACATGTCTCTGTTCAGCATCAGACTCAAACCAGGAACATCTATCTAATCACTTATCTGATGAGCTCATATCCTTTCAGACACACACACACGTTTACCTACCTATATAAGTGAGGACATGGCATAGAATTCTATTGTTTTTGTGTAATCAAGTTAATTTAAATGACTGCAAACTAGTTTTGTTAAAAGTTGATACTAAAAATAAAAGGTAATGATAGCAAAATATCAAAGGACATGTATCTGTGAGGTATTAAGGTCACAGAGCTGATGTAACAAATAATAATAACTTCCTAATTATTAATACCTGGGTTATTATTCATGAAATACTTGCTACATGACACTGTGCAATTTGTGAATATGTCTTTTCCTAAATAAAATAAATGAGTGAATGTATTAGTTTTTGCTGTGGTATTGTAGTTGAATTAAAGAGTTGTGAAATTTTAATACTTAAATTTTATCGTGAAAATTGTTTTTCAAATACAATCCTCTGTACGTTTTTGGATATTTTTGAGATTTAAAATAAATTTTGTATAGTACAACTAAACACTGACCCACACACACACTGACCCAGTGCACTGCCCCCTGGTGGCAGGATTATGACCTGATGGCCGACAAACCCCAGACAGACACATGGGTTACAAGGACATAATGAGCCTAAATATCAGCTAAGTTTGGGTGGAAGTGGAATGTCTGAAGATCAAGAGAGCTATTAAAAGCTACAAGTTACAGGATGCCGCCTGAACATGTGGGTCATGGGAGGATACAAGATCACATGACTGTAAGCTCAGAGATATCAAACCAAATGCGGCTTTTATTTTATACCACTAGCTGCAGAATATGCTTTTTAAAACAGAGATGTGAGGCCATAAAATCTCAGCGCTGAGGAAATACAAAAAAGAACAGAGATTTTCTCCATAACAAAGAGCAGTGGCCACATGAAAGACCTACATCAAACTATACTCTTATTCTTTACAGAGCTTTAGCGGGCCTGACATTTGCCATAGCCACACCAACTCCACAATCTCAACCCACCTCCCATCCCAACTACACAGGGTCATATCCACGATCAAATGGGGCGATCCCACAAACCAACACAACTATGGACCCACCTTCGCTAATTATGCAGAGGCAGGGGGTTCAAAGAGAGTAGGCAAAAAAGGAGGGGGAAACAACCCAGAACAAATGCACACAAAAAGCCCAATGTGGCGTTGGTGACCTGCATCAGCTTGCATGGCCTGTAGATGGCTGTCTAGTCAAAAATGCAAAAAATGCACCACAGATTTATGTCCCGACTCTATGAATGTTACCTATGAGCTCCAGTAAGCTACATCCTACCATCGTGGTTCCTCTAAAAGACTGAACTTGCAAACAACATGCCTTGGAAACCTGATTATCACTATAAAGGTGCTGCCACAACGTGGAGCATAACCTGCTTCGCACGATAACCACCCATCCAGCCGGGGCAGCGGATCCATCCACTTCGCGAAGGAGATAAGACAAGGTATCAAAAACGAAACGAAAAACTTCTTCAACACCAATAGCCCCAACTGAATCCGAGGGGTGCCTGAGCGCATCTAACCATACCTTGAGCAATCTTATCTATCACAGCAACATCCTGACAACTGTTGGAGGGGTATATGTGGCTACTTCACAGCACTCTTGCTACTCTTGTTCGCGCATGCAAAAGGGCCCAGAAGGAAATAACCGCCCGAACCCCCCCTACCCCACCGCTGCATGTGATCTCTCTCGGTATGCCTCTTTTGTCCTTCTCTCTCACTCCTCTTCTGCTCGTTTTCATGCATCTCTGCACTGTGGAGGCGGATACATGCGGCGCCCCTGTGCAGCAGGGGCTCTCGCCTCACATCAAAGAACAACAGTCTGCCAGGGTGACAGGATGTGTGACATATAAATACAACACGAGCCTGGCTATTTACACTATTAGCGCAGCTCCATGCTCTCACCAAAGTATATATCTCCCACAAGAGCATTTACTTGCCACAAAGTCATATGGGCCCGTCCATCCGCCTCTGGATTCTTTCTTCTCCCCTCTGTTGGCAGTTCTGCAGGAGGGCATTGTGTGCCTGCACAACAGGTGCCACGCTCTCACGCCAACAGCCCCTACACCGTCTTTCTGACAGCATGGCCTGCCGCTGCGCAACTGCAAACACGCCCTCCCACGCTCATACACTGGAGCAAAGCCCCTACCTACATCGCTTGCAGACATTCCTAAAAAAAAACAACTATCCAAGGCATCATATGTAAAACTGAAGAAATGTCGTGGCTGAAAGTGTGATCCTTTCGTACGATAATCCCATTATGTAATTAAATAATATATAAAATAAATAATATCACTTCACATTTCCAGTAAATGCAGCACTTACACTTTTGCCTTTAACGTTAGCAGCTCATAAAAAAACAATTTGGATTCTCACAGTGGCTCGATTTGCAGTAAATACAGCAACACACCAGGGTTATTCCACTAAAACCATAAACAACACATTTTAGTAGGGGTGTCCCTGACTAAGGATTTTCATAGTTGAATCGGAATTTTCTAATCTTGCCGATGTTCGACTGATAGTCGAATCATATGTTTGTGGGCGGGGCAAAATACATTACCAAGACATAATTAGCCTCCTGACGTTATCATACAGGGAAAATGTGTAATGGACGCCTCGCAGATACAAAAATAATGTTTTATGTTTTGATTAAAAGATAGTTAACATTAAACGTCAGCGAAACCCTAAGAATTCACAACAATGTTTACAATAGTGCTCTCATTATAACGTTATGTATATGACAGTAGTTATTAATGTTATGCATTTCTGTTTTGAGCTGTGTGCGCTGAAGATGACCAGTAGAATGAAACATTTGATAGCAGGTTTTTAATCAATGTGATTTAACTCATCATTTATCTCATATAGAATATATCTCATAATCAGAATCGTTATTTATAAAACATAACGTTAATATTACTACTTATAGGCTATCTGCACAAAATACCCCAAATGCATATGAATGTGTCTGCGTGGCTCTGAATGAACTCCTTTTGTGGACGCGTTCTTCACTCAACAACGTGCAGAAACACGGCAACTAAACTCTAAAAATTCACAGCGTTTTTGTATAATAGTGTTCTCATTATAATTGTTATGTATATGATAGTCCCCAGTCATAGTTATTAATATTCTGCATTGTTGTTGTCCTGCTCCTATCACCGTAGTACCACAATGAAGCCTTTACTGCAGCGCAACTCAACCAAACGCATCTTATACGAGATAAATAATATAGGTTCCTCTATCGAACATCAAATTTCGACTATTCGGTCACCCCTACTTTTACAACGTTTTGTTACATAAATAAAAAACATTCTCTGAAATAAAATTTAGAAAAAAAAAAAGAGTACTATTGGCTATTTGCCAAGGAAATTTTTTCTACTTTCATTAAGTTTAAACCTGTGAAAAAAAGCTATATAGACATAAAAAAAAACAATAATAAATGACAAATGTGAACAAAATTACTTTGTAATTACTTTTTTTGCAATTACTAACATTGCGCCGCATAAACATAAAACCATGTCTGCATTTGTGTTCGGAGAAACGACAAACAACAAGCTCTACTCACATTGCCCAAAAAAACTTGCTTTAAATATATAAAATATAAAAACTTTAAATATAAAAAAAACGTACTTACAATCTGTGAGTCAGAACAGCCGGCAATGTAGTCTACTCTCCTAGGATCAGTAAACAGTCCTCCGTAAAATGTGCTGAACACATCTGAATATTTGGTTTGAACTGTTCTGAAACAGTGCTGTAAATACAACATTACCACTGATTTCTAGTCGTGTCCTCATTTGAAGGCCAAACAAAGTAGTTTCGATTTCACAACAAAACACAGCGTCACACACGGCGGCCTTGAATGAGCAGAGGCCGGCTTGATTGAGGAGAGGTCGTGGGAATAAAGTGAGGAACGTTCCGGAGGGCTAGATTGAGCAGATGCGGCGTATTTGATTATGAGCGTCCGGAGGTCTTGCGGCAACCACATGTGACGACCCTGGGCTGGACTCCGCTTCGTCTACGGTGAAAGCCGATCCGGCGATCGAGAGCGTGTTGATGTATTTCCTCAGCGACCAGCTCGGATCAGTTCTAGGCATGACGAAGCAGATATTGTCTTCTTTTGGAAGAACAAACAAAGTAGTTTCGCTTTTCACAACCAAGCACACAGCGCATTCACAACATGGCGGCAGCAACAATACTACAGCCAGAATAAAAGTTACGCCTTCTTTCTTTGCGTGAATATTTGGGCGGCTTTAGGCAAATCTTCCCACATAGTGATGTAGATATGTGGGGGTGTGTTAGAACGAGTCGTTTTAGGTAGGTGTGGCTGACTCTTAACTTTTATAAAGAATATCTCTTTGGATTTGAAACTTTAGTCTTAGCAACTTTACAGATCTTATCTATTCACAAACAGCTTTTAACACTCCAAAGAGAAAGGAAAAATTGAAATCGCATCATATGAACCCTTTATCAGGAAAATCACAATTAGATTTTTTTCCCTAAAGCCTTCAGCCCTACTTACAGTATGTCTAATCTTCAAATGTTTAGTGACTGAAAAACAAACATCCGCTATCTTTTTCTAAACCTTTTCCTGCAGTTCAAGTGTTAACATGGTTCCCTCATCTTCTCAAAACAGCAAGTACACAAATCAAACACGGTTATAAATATTTGTACGTCCCCAGTCTACTGCCATGTCTTATTTAGGGCTTTATGTCGTAAAGCATGCCCTCGCTGCTCCAAAAAGAAGCGGATGTTATTCCATAAATATTTACATCTATACGTAAACTACACCGATCCATCAGCCGTGTTGCATTTAAAAAAGTGATGAGCTGGTAAGAGGTAAATAGTTAAAGTATTTTTAGGTGAGTTGGGGGTTGTATTCCCTGCGGAGGGCCTGATGATGGGAAGCATTGTGTTCATTTTGTTTATCAAGCAGCTCTACGGGCCTCTAGTGGGGCTCGTCTGCTTACACAAGCAAAAGCTTTCAGAGGCATCTGCAGCTGCAAGCCCACTGTACAGGTACCCTGCAGACTGCATGCACAAACACACACACACACACACACAGCTGCCCCAGCAACCCTACGTGGCTCTGCAGGTGTATCTGTGCCACCGTGGCTATCAGTGCCCTTTATTACCACGTCTAGGTCTTCGACATCTCTTGTCCAATCATGATGACTGATGGCTGACCAAATGCCAGTCCACGCAAACCAGGTTTCCAACCATCCATATTTTTATGCACATTTTAGGATATTGTAGTAAAAATGCTGGATGGAAACACAAATATGAGATTAAAATTTCCACTGAGCAACAAAAACATTTACCGGAAACAATTCATAGAAAGATAAAAAAGTAATTGGACTTTATCTGTCTACATGGATCAATAACTAAGATTTAGTGGGATATTCCATAAAAATGCTGGATGGAAACATCAACATGAGTAAAAGCAGGAAGAAAATGCAGATAAAATCACAAATTTCTTGATGCACGTCAAAAAAGGTCACATGACTTTTCCTCAAGTCATATCATTCACTGTTGCTCTTAAGTCCATGTGTACATTGCATGTGATTTACATTTACTCCTAAGAAGAGAATGAACATATGTACAAGCGCAGCTAGAATTTTTCTAACCATGCATACTCCGCATACTCAACTTGCACAAGACGCCTTGAATTTTTCGCAAAGTTTGTCCACAAGGCTGCCCATTGTTTCACAGTCAAAAAAAAAAAAGAGAGAAAAAAGAATGAGATGGAACAATAATAACAAATTATTGGAGATGCAACAACAATATATGTTTGCGTTGACGCCCGCATGTACGAAGGAGTTCAGTTTAAACGAGTACAAAATCATTTTTAATATATTTCTTTTTTTTTTAACTCATTTTAATAGAGTTTCATGAACGAGCAGCTGTGCACAGAGACGAATGGCCAAGGTCAGGATTTTTGTTAAATAATACATTAACTTTTGGTTTGTTTTTTCACCAAACCCTATTGTAAAGCCCCAAAACACCTGGAATACGAGACATGTGTCACATGGGACCATTCTGTCCGTACTTTTTTTTTTTTTTTTTTTTGTTAAAGGAATGAGTGTGACATTTTTTGAAAATTCTCCTTTTGTGGTCCTAAAAAGAAAGACGGCATTAAAACAACACAAGGGTGAGTAAATGATCACTTAATTTTCATTTTTGGGTGAACTATCCCTTTAATAAAACAGCCCTAGTGGTTTCCACAATTTTACATTTATATTTCGAGTCAATTTTCCTAAAATGTGATGATTTTGTGCTCTTGAACACACGGAATGGAAAAGCTGCTTTATTACAAATTATTTGAACAATTTTCAAATTTTTTGCATACATTCGAAACTTAGATGGAAACATAGGTACTAACACACTCTCATCAGTTGTGAGTGGGATTTCAAAGAGAATCCATCCTTTCTTACAAGAGTAGAGTTCTATATTCCCGGTGTGCACCGTCACTGCTCTACCCTGCGCTGAATTGAGCTGCTTTGAGTTATGAATCACACAAGTGCACCTGCGGCCATGTGTTAAGTAGTGACAAATAAAAGCCCTATGTCCATTTACACAACAAAGAGATGTACACCACGAGGCCACCAATCTCTCCTCAACCCCCTTACCACCCCACCTCTCCGTCTTTTTCTGTCTTAGCTTGTTTTTTCCTCTGGCATTAATAGCGAGAAGTATCTGGCTCCCCGTTTCCCCTGAGTCTCGTATCACCAGAGCGACTCCGTTCCAGACAAGCTACGACTCAAACACAAATTTAAAGACAAAAAGTGCATTGCGCAACTTCTTATTCACGTATCGCGGAAGAGTCGCGCTTGATTTCTCGCCTGTGCGCCATGTGATTATTGAGAGCTCACGAAGACTAATCCTGCTGCCACGCAGCCCTCAAAGGCCTCGTTTTTTTCTGCGGGAGGAATCCGAATCCTGCCGTATTAACGTGAGGGGGATCTCTGTGCTAAAGCCGCTGTATTCACGCATTCACTGTGACCAGCACTGCGGTTTGAGGGAGAATCTAAAAGGAGGCTTTCACTATCTGAACTCCGTTTTCCCACAATGACTGTTCGAATGTGCGATTTATGCATACAGAAAGGTTGGGAGGGAGTTGGGTTAACGGAGGTCACAGGCGGAGTCAAGCTGAGCTCCACACTTCCTCCGAATCCTAATGTCTGGCACTCCACTGGGATTATCGCCCATGGAAATTTCGCCCCAATTCCGCGTTATTAATCTCTGTCTGTCCTCCTGTTCTGGCTACATAATGACTAATTAAACATCAAAAGAGCTGTGGTGGGGATGCGGCATGACAGCTCGTGTCCCTGAGCCCTTGTTCCCGTGGGAAAGGGGAGGAGAGGGGGGCGAGCGCTGACGGGGCGGCCTCACAAATCAATCAAGCATCATTACCTCACACCTACGCCCGCTGCGCTCCAAACGGAGGATCCGCAAATACAACAGAGCTGATTTGAGAGGCAGGTTTGGCCTCCCGTGTGCACACGCCCGACATACGCACAGGTACACGCCGCCGCCGTGTCAGAGGATGACTTTGATAAGACGGAATTCAAAAACGTGTGCCGCCGTACCAACGGCTTTCATTAAATGTGTCTGTTTGTGCACTAGCATCTATTTTTAAAGCAAAGCGATGGCAGGAAGATGCAATGATGCTATACTCACAGATGTAGGCAGGCCAGGAGGGGGCTTGCGCACTTTCTTTGTTTGCAGAGGATCTGTGGAGAGAATACAAAAACAACTTTGAGACATATGAGGGGAAAAAAGAATAAACAAGCATGCGGAGGCACTCAGTCAGATGTCTCTTTGATTACAGGTTTACAAAGACAAATATGAAAGCATCAGTGTGGCAGAAATCGAGGAATTCAATGTAAAAAATAAAAGCTAATGCTGAAAAATGTATATTTCCAGTAGTGTCCATTATTATACATAACCATGGCATTGTAGTCATGCTTCCTCATTGAGGGCATCAGACAGGCACTAACCCAGTGAAGCAGAGTCCTGAAGGGAGCGTCTTCGTGGATTGGAGCCAGTATAAGAGTAGAATGGTGTGGGCGACTTCCCAGAGGTGGTGACAGGCCCTGGGCTTGCCAGCCCCATGTCCGACCTCAGACTAGACTGTACAGAAAAAAATAAAAGAGTTCAGGGCCAAGAGCCAACATCATAATGTACAAAAAAGTGAATGTGTGTGCAAAAACATATTTTGAAATTAAATCAAAACAAAAATAAACTGAAATACAGAAAAACAAATAACAGAAAAGCCGATGACTGTTTTCACAATATGGTTGACAACCCATGAATGGCTGATATTAACATTCTATACTTTAATATTCTATACACTTATCAAATAAGTTACAAATAAAAACTAAAATCAATCATTTAAATACCAAAACTGAGTTTAGGCATTACAACATTATATTGTACAATATGAAAAAAAATTATTTTGATATTTGCAAAAGATTACATACAAAGATTAGTGTTTGGAATTATTTGTTTCTAAAAAATATCTTTATATGACTGTTAGATGGCAAATGCAATTTAAAATGTTAAAAAGGTGAAACAAAAAATGCTCTTAGTTACATATACAACATATATGCCACTACTGAATTTGGAAAAAATAAATAAATCTATTTCAGATAGATTAACCTAACTGTGATATAAGATATAAAATGACATGGTGTCAAGTCCAAAGTTTTAACGTAAAACATTAAAGAATTAAAAAAAAATTGGAAACAAAGAAAAGATATAAAATAATGAAATTCATGTAAATTTTTTTCAATTCAACCGAAGTCTTACACCGATAATATCGGTAATAAAAAAAGTTCATTCTGAGTAAGAAAATGCTAAATACAAGCCTTTAATGTAACAGGGCTTTTGAACTGTCAGTTTAAAAGTAAAAAATAAATAAAATGAGCATCACCCAGATTAAAATATAAAATATGATGTGATGTATGACTACTTCAGATACTGTGTGACCCCTGAATGAAGGTTTTGTGCTTCACAGAAGGACACAATCAGAACTCGTTATGGGGAAAAAAAAGCTGAGAGTTTTTCTGCTCTTTCCTCTCTTTACTGAACACAATTGTGCAGTTATTGATGTGAGAGTGCCAGCAGCTCAGTGAAGTCCAAGGAGAAATCGATCCAATCAGTCTGACCTAGTGATTCCCTCCCCTTCTGCTCCTGGTGAACTGCTATTGATCAGAGCCCCAGGGCATATCCACACGCAGCCAGGGACACATCCTCACTTAAAGGAGCAGCAGGCTCAGGAGAGTGAAGGAAGAGAAAGCCAAGAGAATGGGGGGGGGTTACGAACAGTGGCCCTCTTCCATCTCATTAAACCATCTGTCTGATCTTAGGAGCTGTCAGCTCCCCTGTAAAAAACTGTGCTGGCTTAACTTGATAAAACACCCGGTATAGAGCCCATGAAGTCGACAGGGCCTCTAGACTGTCGACGGAGAGCCAATTATGTGAGGAGAGACAGTGGCCCCAAACCCGTGTCTGATGACTGGGAGATTAGCGTAGGCTTCAGGTTTTGTAAATGGTTTTCCCAGAGGCTATCGCACCCTTGACCAACATCCACTCCATCGCTCAACCCAGCAAACTGGGTTAAGAGGCCAATTAGAGAAGAAGCCCAATTAGCCTAATCGTCTGCTGAGTTAAAGAGTAGTGTGGGGAGGGGGATGAAAGAGTGACTGAGAACAGAAAGAATCAGGTAACAGGACTCATACTGAGAGACCCAGCATGCATTAGAGAGTGGCTTTTGACTACTGTACCTCACCTCTTAACACAACACAAACTAAAATCACACTAAATATTAATAAAGAACCATGATTACACATTATAAGTATAATTATAGTTGTAAATTTGACTACTCTTTTGTGTGATTTTAGTTTGTATCATATTTATCTCATAAATAATTTGTATTATCGAGGTTTTATCAATTAACTTCATTAGACACCATCTTTGATGATAGGTTTGTATTAAATCATATAACAAAATAAAATGGATTATTTTTAGGGTGAAAACAAAACTGATTTCATAGGGCCCTAAATTAAATGGTAGCTTACTCTGTGGAGTTTAATTGTGAACAAACAATTTATGTTACATTCATTATCAAGGTCTGACAAACATGTGAAAAGCGCTTCCTTCCCCATTAATGGTAAATTAATATCATGATAAATATTGATATTGTATGATAGAAAAAAATATTGGAATAATATTTTTGGCCATATCGCTTATTCCTGGTATACAGGAAAATAAATTCAATATCAAAGTCAGATAGAAGTCATAATCAAAGCGCTTGTCGAGGCTTACAGAAGAAAGCACTTAAAAATAGCTACTCCTCCTTGAATTCAGCCGTTTAAAACAAGGGCCATCAGATCGTGTGAAAATCAGGTTGGCTTCTCCTTTACTGCAGGAGGAATGAGGGGGGGAAAGTGACAGGCTGTCAGGGAGGTGGCATCATTGACATTGACATGGCAAAGCAGACTGACTAGTGTTGCCTTTGTTCAATGATATGAAATCCTCACAGCAATATTATCTTCTTACTTTTAGCCGCGATGCAAAAGCAAGACAGGAAAGTGCCGGGGTCAGATGAAAGACCGATAGAATACTAATTTAACATTCGGGAGAGAGTGATTTCAGGGAGATTTGCTGAGGTTTATTATAGTGATGTGAAATTAGTCGAATCCTATTTAAAGATTACATTCAGAGAACTGGTGGTTCCATGAAACAAAAGGGGATTAGTGAGATCTTTGTTAAATTAAATATAGAATTAATAAGAAATGTACATTTCCTGAAGAAAAACTTGTACGATGCCAGGCTGTTGCTAAGTAAAAAAAAGAATAAAAAAAAGAGCCCAACCTCTAGTCATATTCAGGTTTCTAGATAGGACGTGGGTATATGAAATATTTTTTTCATCTTCCAGGTGAAAATCGTAAGTCTGATTTCTTAGAAAAGTAATAATACACCTCTCGCCAACAAGCCACATGATTTGAGGTATCATTCACATCTTCTGCACAAACATTTCATGATGAGTTACACAGCGACGTTGACACTTGGGGGGGGGGGTGGGGTGGGGGGGGGGGGTGGGGGGGGGGGGGGGGGGGGGTGGTGGCGTGGGGGGGTGTGGGGGGGGGGGGGGGGGGGCCGGTTTGGTGTGTTCAAATATCCCTAATACTGAGTATAAGCAATCACAATGGCGATATACTGACAAAAGCCCTGTTCAGTTCTCTTCAGGGTATGAATGTTTATGTGTGAACATGGCCGTGTGTTAGCAGGTGAGGGGAAAATTACTGCCCTCAGTGGTTTAGCCTTTAAAACAAGTACTCAGCTTACGTGACAGTCCGGTCAATCTTGTGGATACTGAGAAGTAGTGTTCATTATAAGAACACTTGACAGAATCACTGGGGCTTCTGAGCCCGCTCACATCTGAACAATCATCTTCCTGAGTGAAATGTCAGGCAGATTGGTGGAGATAATAGCAGTCATCTGTCAACCGCATCCTGCCGCAACAATCATAATAATCCTCCACACAGGGGACGGGAGCAAAGCTTACCTACAGCCACCGCGCCGCTGAATGCAGCTCTCTACCGCTTGCCTCTTATCGCTTCTGTATTTTCACATTTCTCATGTTTGGATCATGGCATTTCATGCAACAAGGTTAAAGATTGCAACGGAAGGGTAGCCTTTAGTGAGATGTTGTCAAATATATTCCAAAGCAACAGCGAGCAACAAATGAATAAACTGTATCATTTTAGGATGTATAATGTAAAAAACATTTAACTGTCAAATAAAGCTTCTCTTTCCTGCAGAGAGATACATATGTATGGCTATACTGGTCAAGCATTTCGGTTTTGATTCACTAAAGAGGCTCATAAGTATCATTTGATCTGACTTTACTGGTAGCATTGAATGGTTTTTACTCACTAAAAACTTTATTAGTCATTAGTTCAGGAATCGAACTGCATTGGTCATATTGTACGGTATTGAAAAAAAAAAAGATTCAAGAGTCATTTGTTTAGGAATCAAACTACACTGCAACTGTGAGATTCGGATTCAATTGCCTCTTAAATGGATAATTCACCCCAAAATGAAAATTCTATGATTGTGGAACACAAACGAAGATATTTTGAAGAATAATGGTAACCAAACAGTTTAGGTTACCATTGATTTTAATCGTACGGACAAAAACACAACACTGAAACATTTTTCATTTTGTGTTATGCAGACGAATGAAGGTTTGAAATAACATGAAGTCAAGTATATTTTCATTTTTGAGTTAACTATTTGAGTGTTATTTTGTTCAGGTATCTGACTATAGTACTGAATGATAGTAATGAATGGGTTTGATTCACACAAAAATGGCCTTATAAAGGTCATTACTTACGTAATTTAACTACATTGTTTACACTGTAACCAGGGTCATTTGTTTGGGAATCAAGCAAAACTGTTTGCGCTGTTTATTTCTGATTTACTATGAAGAACTGATCTGTAGAAGTCATTAGTTTAGGAGTTGGACTATGTTGGCGGCATTGTATGATTTTTATTCACTTAAAAAACCTGGTTCATAACCGTTCAGGAATCTGACTACACAGTCTGTGAAATATGTTTCATGCAGGAAACACAGAGTATTGTTGTATGTTTTTCGGTCCACATCAGACAAAGAATGCACTTGCGAGAATCGTTAATGGTTCAAAATAAGAAGTGGTTCTCATTTCCCAAGCCTACGTGAAATCCACTGTTTTTGTTGCTGAATTACTTGCTAGTAAAAGAAAGCAGCCAATGAGATGCTTGGCAGGCAGAGATACAGGGGCCACAGCTGGCTGAGACAGTTTGAATATTTAACTCAATAAAAGGTGTACAGTTCCACATCAGGTTCAAATGATGCAATAATACCTTGCTGAGGGAGAGGTTTAGCCTGCAAATGATGACAAACCTCATAAAAAGACGGGCTGTTTGGCTTTGTGAAAATCCTGTAACCGCTTCCCATCACTGCCAAACACTTGATAGATTACTAGTACAGATATTTCCATTCTTGGCACTCGCTGAACAAATAGGGCCTTTTATTAGGTTCCGCAATGTGCATTGCTCAATTTTCGAAGCAGACTGGGTTATTAGGCGCCCGATTCGCGTATTAAAAACACTGCTTCTCTGATAATCTCTGCACCTGATAGTCATCTGTTTATATGTGTGCGGCAGACGCGGTGGCCGTATTAACATGCAGGGTTCAGAATATTAATGCAGCCAGCCTGCAGCCCGCATTCTTCCCACATTCTCCCAGGAACCTAACGGCTTTTTCGCTCTTCCTGTTTTTCTTCAGCGACTAGACAAACTGAGTCTCTGCCAGGCTCTGATCTGTGCAGCTGCAGGCCAGCATAAATTCCCCAGTTCCCACACAAAATGTCTGGACTGGCATTCCCTTTCAGAAAGCTCTTTTATGAATGAGCGAACGCGCCGGAGAGCCAGCCGTGTTTTCATTCGTTCTGACTAGCGCCATTCACTGCTTGCAAACCGCACGGCGCTTTTAAAGGTGCGCTTGTGTGTTTCTCCTCTCCTGAGATGGGCGCTGGGCTCGGAGGGCGAGGTTATTAAAGGGTCGTCCAGGTCGAAGGCTGCGCTGACCTCACACTTAAGCTGGAGAGGTAGCCTTCCTCTAATATCGTCTCTTAGCCGTGACATTAAATTTAATCTTAAAGCTAAGACCCTGCATGCTCACTAAATCCTTCTGCTAATAACCATAAGGTATAGAACTAATATGCAATGCAATAATAATGAATTAGGATGGAAAAGAGTTTATTTCTTGGTTTCCCAGTACTCATTACCACAAGGTTGGAGAGGGGGCGAACAAAATGTAAACAGAGCAAAAGTGCAAGCAACAGGCGATTAAAAAAAAATGTGGAGGGAAAAAAGGGTGGGGGGGTCTCCAAGTATACTCTCTGACTGACTGACGTCAACCATGTCAGAGAGAATGAGCAGGCAGGAGAGTGAGAGAGCGAGAGAGCGAGAGTGGGGTGGTGTGCTCACACAATCCTGTCTTTGTTTGAAACATCTGTGTGGCTGAGGGAGGGGAGCAGGGCCGGGCTCTGTGACCCCGCTTTAATGGAAGTGCTGAAAGTCATGTTTCTGTGTGCTGAAGGCCTGCTCCCTACACATAAACACTCCCTCTAAATCACACATTAAATGCTATTAAAAGCATTCATATTAAAAGCATTCAGACATCACAAAACACTCTTTCAGCATCATCTGATGTGAAAAACTGAGCAGAAACTATAAACACAGTTCCCGGAGGGCTAAGCGTTGTTGAGCAATTGGGTCACTCAGACAAAGTGTATCAAATAAGAGGACTTTTCTGCAAAGTTGTTCATTACATCATAAATGATTTAGTGTCGTCAACCACTACTGTAATATCTAATGAATTGGTTACAATTAGTTAATGAATTACAGTAGGTATCACAATACATTAATGTTCATTTATACAACATTTATTCAATTATAAAAAGTATACACATTGGTATACAATACATTCATTCAGTTTTTTATTTTTTTTATATGTTTGCAAGGACAGATTAATCTCATCAAATGTAACAGTAAAAAAATATAATATTACGAAAGATTTTCATTTAAAATAAAACCTGTTCTCTTTAGAATGCTTTTGTGAAGGATCATGTGACACTGAAGACCAGAGTAGGAAAAGGAATAAATTATATTTTACAATATATTAAAATAGAAAACAGTTATTTTAGAATGTAATAATATTTAACAACATTGCCGTTTACGTAGTGAGCGCAAGAGATTATTTCAAAAACATTAAAAAAATCTTCCCCCCTTCCAAAAAAACCCCCATCCCAAATACTGTAGTTTAGAGCTCAGCTTAACTAAAAAAAATTGTATATTCACTACAGTAATTCCCAAGACTGTTTATGATTTTATTCATTTCCACTTTGGATTTGGCACGTTCACTTTCAGCACTCTGGTAGTTGTGATGAATCAAGGGCTAAGTGAGATTCACACAAAAGCAAAAACTATGTAAAAACATAATAATAAAAGGGAAGTTGTAGTTGTTACCTGGCATCCAGAGACGCCTGGCTCTCTTCCATAACCAGAGAACTGAGGCCTCTCAGACTTGCCTATAGATAAACAAAGAGACAAACAATCAGAACAGCACCATACACATTAACCATATAAACATTAATCAAGTGGAAAAACAGGGAGATTTCAAGGAAGACAAACAATGACTGCCAAAACTCACACATTCCGTGTGAGTGAGCTCTGGCAGTTGAAGGCTGCTGAAGGTCAGAAGGAACTGATTTATATTTCATATTACATCAGTAATGTGTGATTTATTTCTGTGTGTATTTTTTCTAGCTGTCCATCAGACAGGGCACGTCTGACAGTAAACAACAGGGTCAGACGGGTCTCAGTCGACGATACTAATCCATCTCCATCCTTTTCCTGTAGCAGAAACAGCCCGTGAGCTTGCAAGGGGCAAATAAAAAGTGCACAGCGCACAGCCGTATGAATCATGCACTTCACAATATCCAAACTCAGCAGTTTCAAGCTCTCTGTGAGAAAAAACAGGAGACTCCTAAAGGAAAATGATAAACAACTCTAAAAACATCATATATTATACTTGTCAGACTTTCAAACATTTGAACAAACACAGCAGTGAAGCTAAATTCTGTTTACTCCAGGGAACAGGTAAATAGTTTTGTTACTTAAATTTGGATGCTGAAAGTATTTGCGTTACACCTTCTGCGTTCAGGTTCGGTTCTGCTGCGCTCAGGTGCACGAGGCCACATGTCTGCGAGCGTGCGAGTTTCTGAGACGCAGCCGTAACCAGGTACAGTGGTTTAACGGAAAACGCTTCTTCCCCTGTGGTGTAAACTCATCTAAATCGACGTGATATAACATTTGAGAGTTGCACTCCTGCAAAGGAAGAGGGAGTATAGTTGTGGGTAAACTACTGCGCTCCCTCCCCCTTAGTCACCACAAAAGAATAAAACATCTGTCTTTCTGCGACTTTAAAGGTTAGGAGGCTTTTTTCCCTCATCCTGACTTCCTGGGCTGCTATTCAGCTAGGTTTAGGTTTCTGAGTTTGTTGGCGCACGTGGGCAGTCTTTCCTCTACAGATGCACTCGTGTCCAGCACTGAAATATTCATTTACAGCATGTGTTTTGTCACACACTCTCTGTCCACGCTGAATAATTTATAAGACCGCGTTGTTGTTTTAGATCCTGGCAGAGCTGGAAGCGCTACTCATGAAAAACATCCTCCCTCGGTCTGGGTCTCTCGGATGCAGCGAGCAGTTGCACGCATGGTTTGGCATGCTCTCGTGCAGCGTAACCCAGCCATGCGCTGTAACATGTCGAGGGACCTTAATGCGATCAGCGCCGTAACCTCAGCCACTAAGGAGGCGTCCCAGAGGATCTGAACGGTAAACATGCGTTTAACTGTCTAGCATGCCAGAGTGAACGGCCGACCTGCGCTAACAGCAGTGACAGACCCGAACAAAGAGATGAACCTATTCACCTGACTGCACAAATACACCCACATACTGTCAGAGTCATAAATTATGACACGAACAGATTTAAATAATTTAAAAAATCACCCACATATATAGCTAAAAAGAGAACTTGTTTAATTAGTGAGAAAAATGCTTTAAAAAAAATCATCTCGGGAGCATAAATGACAAGTATATTAGTATATTTAAATAGCATATTATATATATGTGAATGTATAAGAAAAATAATTTAAAAAGTTTATCTATCATAGTTATTGTGCTACATTAAAAAATTATAAATATACATTTTACATACCAAATAAATTATATTTCAGTATTATTATTATTTGTAACTAATTCTAACAAATTTTTTTTTTAAATCACTATATACAGTTCATTATAAAATAATGAATTAAAAATAAATCGGTAATAAAGAAATAATTGGGGGGGGGAATGCTTTTTTTATTTTTAAGAAAAAGACATGTAGGAGCAGCAGATGAAGAAAAGTGTGAAAAAAGGAACCGGATGAGGGGAACAGAAAAATTAAGAATGACTCTGAGAGCTGTGGAGGAAGAGGAGACCCATGGGGGCCTGATATTCAGAGAGAAAGTGAGAGAACGAGAGCGAGCGGTGGAAAATTATTGGGCGTGCGTTCAAAACACCGAGCGTTCCAAAAGCTGAAAGCATCCAAAGGCGAAGAAAGGCAAAGCGAGGGGGGGAGAAAAAGTCTCTCGGAATGTTAAAAATCAACAATGTAAGACAGCTCTTCCACTGCTATAGCAATTTGTTTAAGTGTTACTGGCGAGTGTTTGTGCCAAGCAGGCTGCTGGCTGTGGCGCTGATGTTTGAGGAAGCAGTGCCAGCTAGCGCAGCTGTGAGGCCACTGCCCCCACCCTCCACACCCCTTCCTCTCCTCTACTCTCTCGGCCAAGACACTCTCGGAGACACAGAGAGAGAGAGAGAGAGAGTTCAGAGAATATGTGAGACAGCAGGTGAGAGGAAGTGACAGACAGTGAGTACATGTGTGAGAAGGGGTCACTAGGGGGAATCTCTCCAGAAATGAACTTCAAGAAGTGGGCATTGAGGCTGTTGATTAGCCACGTCCTCTACAGCCCGGCAAGCCCCTCTCTCCTCCTTTTATCTCATCACGCCCTCCTCCTCCTCCTCTTAGCTGGAGCGATGACAGACGGACGAAGGGGGGTTGACCTGATCAATACCCGCCTCACTGCTTCTCCTGGCCTCCCCTCTCTGCTCGCCTACCCCTGCACCGCGACACATCATACATTATAGAAGCGGGATCTGACTGCGGATGATGAATGTTCCGGCCTCGCCGGGCTTTAGGGGAAGGGCTGACGCTAGGGATGGCGGCACCACCAGCGCACGGGGAAGCGCGGAGGTTAGCCACCGTGCTATAGGTTATCGATGCCCCTGCTGACTCAAAGCTAATGAGCGTTCTAGTCACACAATCTATCAAACAGGTGACTGGGGAGCCTGGAAGAGCAGAGGATGTTTACAGAGAATGGCCGCAACAGAAGGAAACTGATGAGGTTATGAAGTTTGATGAGAAAAGGCTATGCCAGGGAAACCACGGGATCACTGAAGATTGAAGATTAGTCATATAGAGATGGTGAATGTCTGGGGATGTAGCTGGGATAACAAGGATCAGTGCTGCTGCACCTAGCAGTCCGCTCATTTACATAGACGTTTGGAAAACTAGGAGAGTTGGAGCATGTGACCTTGTCAGTCAGCAGGGGAGCGTTAACGGCCCCACCAACATAACAGCTCCTGCAACTCTCCACATGGCGTCTGGGAACAACAAATACATTGGAATTTCTTTGTGGCTCTATATTGGTACTATATTGGTTATCGACCTATATGCGAGATATTTTTAATTTATTGAGTTACTGGATATATATATGCATCTTATTTTTAACGCAAATGTGGGTGCGATCTATTGTAACTTGAATGTCCGAGGCTTCCGGTGTCATTCGCCGGTGTCCTGTGTCATTATTTTAGCTGTACAAAAACAGTTTGTTATGCTGCTTGATATTGCAAAATGAAATTTTTTTAATCATTATTTTAATTTATTATTGTCATCATAAAGACATTGGTTTGTAGTGCAAATAGTTTTACCTTTTACTCCTCGTTGCAGCTCTATAGCAGCTAATGAATCGGACGTCATGCACATTCACAGAAAACAGCTTACTTTTGCACTGCAAAATAAGGTAGATATTTAATTGTGCATCCTCATTTCCCGTTTTTACATTTACTTTGCTGTCATTTAACGCATCTTTAAAAACACTAATAATTTAATAACACTGTTAAATATAACCTTCAGCAAATCTTAAAATGAATATCCATTTTTCCTATTGGGCATTTTGATGTTGTGATGCTTAAATTTACAAGCAATATTTTAAGCGCTTCCTTGTTTTTTATCAGCTATTTATCAGTTATCAGTCATAACATAATTTTATTCTGGTTCTTTACTACAATCAACACAACCTCTTCATATTATCTTCATCAGCAAATGCAAAGCACTTGGCAAAATGTTTTTATACTAATTCACCCAAAATAGAAAATTCTGTCAATGTATTCACTCTCATGTCATTCCAAACCTGGTATTGACTGTCCTTTTGAGGAACACAAAATAATATATTTTGAAGAACGTTTGGGTCCAAACAACATTGGATTTACACAAGGATTAAACATATTCAAAATATAATTTGTGTTCCACAGAAGAAAGTCATGAAGGTTTGGAATGACATGAGAGTGACTAAATGACAAAATGTTTATTTTTGGGTGAGCTATCCCTTTTATAGAGTTTCACAATGATTTGGGTTTCAAAATGCAGCACTGCATCTAATGAAACAGTGAGAAATGTCAGAGGCACTTGTTTCACTTATCACACCTCTACCATTTTTAAACAGTGAGTGTAACATACTCTGCCAGAGAAGAGTGGCAAGATTTCAGCAACAACAGTCAGTAACTATGAAATGCTCTACTGTTGTCGAGATGTTTTGAGTTGGTAAGTGAACAGCTGGCTTAACAGTTGCAGCTCGTGTAGGCCAATCAAAACACTAGGCACAGACTAGTCCTGTCACCAATATGTCATTAAACAAGGCACTTAACTAGAGGATTGAACATGTGCGTTTTCCCTGAAATACTCTCCCTGTTTATGATTCTGATGCCCATGAGCATTTAAAGATTACAGGCTCACAATCTGTCAAAAGAAAGGAGGTTTAAACTAAACACTCCAACCTGTTCAAACTAATACTAAGACCTTTTGAGATCATCAAAACCAAGGAAACAATATACACTGCAAAAAAGAACAAAAAATCTTCATTAGTCTTCTGTTGGCTATCTCTCACCACAGGCCTGTGTTATCGCAACAGAGCTCTTAAAACAGTCTTCATATCAGCCCTCCTTGATCTGCGCTGAGTAGAAAGAGAGAAAATAAAGCAATAGTCTTCTTCGGCATCGCCCCGACAATGCTTGTCAGCAACTGTGTTTTTCACCCTGTCTCTCAGGGGAAAACAGGGGTTGTACAGGAGGAGTGATGGATGGAAGCAAAAATGAATTCATCAATTTCCCCACGAGGAACTGTGAGAAGCAACAAGGAGACGTCCAGGTGTTGACATGCGTGTCCGTGTGGTGTGCGCCTGACATCACGTGCTCATGCACACACACCTGTAGGCAGAGTACATGCTGCAGACCACAACATAACGCAAATATAGTAGTGTTACTACAGCGCGAATGATATTTGGTGATTTCAGCAGCCATAGCCATATATCTTAATGACACCTATAAAAATGTAAACTAAAAAAAGAAAAAAACTAAAATATATTATAGGGCAATCAAATCAATTAATCATGATGAATCACATCCCAAATAAAAGTTGTGTTTAAATATGTGTGTACTGTGTATATTTATATGTATAAATAATAGACACACATTCATGTACATATTTAAGAAATATACATTTATATATGATTTCATCAATATAAATATGAATATATATATATATATAATAATATATATATATATATATATATATATATTATATATATACACACACATATATAATATACACATACAACATATTATGTAAACATACGTTTTTTTGGTTCGAGAAATTGCGATGACTCTTATTTGACCGCTCTACCATTTCCCATACCTCCAAAGTGTACTAAAATAGTGCTGTTGCCTGCAAAACACCAATTTCACTATATAATTTTCATCCTAATTATCTATCAAACCTTTTTGATTTTCTGAGCAGTATGATGTCATACTGCTCAGGCCCCACCCATGACTGCTTACGGACTGTCCCGTATTAACATATCTCTGCCCTCAGCCTGTTGCCATTTTCTCCACGGTTGTAAGCAGATTTCTCATAAGCATTGCACTGAATGCAGGTGTTCTGTAGTTGGATGTAAAAGTGAATAAAAAGTCTTGAGACATGAGAGCCACTGAGGACGCAATGGATTAGTTTTGTTTTTGATGGTAACGCGCCACCAAATACACACAAATCTAAAGAGAGGGGTGGGGGGAGCAGTAGCTCATTATCATTTAAAGAGACATGAACTGAAATGGCTCGCTGTGAACAGAGCTGTTTTTGACAAGGTAAAAAGCATGTTGTTTTACATGACCATTGAGGAATTTTTACCAAAGTATACTGTAGACATAACAACCCTAAAAGAATTATAACAACTTGTGGAAAATGGGCATCTGATGTCCCCTTTAAACTTTAAAACACCTTTACAATACATCTGCATAAAATGCACAGTGATAACACAAGTCTGTGCAAAAATCACAACTAAAGAAACAACCCTTCACTTTATAACAAAAGCATGAAAGTGCATGACTATTTTTCTATTTATTAGCCCACCAACCAAAAGATCTGAATTATCAAATATTAATTTACAGTTTTGCAGCTGTTGACAGAACTCTGCAAATCAGTATGTTTTAACACCACATCATCTCACTTTAAATACAGCAGCCCAGAGATTTGTTTAACAGCCAGTGGAGTATGTAAATACCATTGATGCACTTTCACAAGTGCCAACACAAACGAGGGGCGCATTGAGTCCTGTCGAGGGGGTTAATAAGGGATGTATAAATAGGCCGACGGTATTAAATATTGAGATTACATTCAGAAGCATGGAACAATTAAAATGTGACCGCGTATAGAGGCTCCCGGGGTGGCTCCCTATTGATCACAGCTCTGCCAGGCAAGACCAGAGCTCTTGTTTTGATACTCAGATAGGTAGAGATCTAAGCATCTCAAGGGATCAATTGAAAAGCGCAGCCACAAAAACAGCCAATTAGTAGCCACACTCCACAGCCTCTCTCTCTCTCTCTCTACCCCTCCCCACTCTCTCTTCCTCTCGTTCTAGTAAATTCCGAGGGCCTCGCTGTTTTTTTTTTCTCCACGCAGTCTCGGTTTATAAACAAACCGAGATGCATATATATACACACGACAAGGAGCTCGATCCTTGTAGCGGGTAACGCCAAATGCAAATGAACCTCTCATGCCCTTCGTGCCCCAGAAGTTCATCCGCGTTCCCTCATCTGAACTTCATGTTCTGGAGTTCTGGAACCCCGGTGTAATTCATTATCCCTGTCAAGTTAATGTTCCGTGTTGAGCCATATGGCGAGGCTAACACGCGCAATAAAGGAAATTCCTTCAACTTGTTATAATCAGCATATTAGGCTGTCCAAATACTGACATAAACAGCTTTATTGTGTTTGCTGCATTTTCTCTTAAAATTCCTGACAAAAACAGGAAAGCAGGCAGGAAAGCGGAGCGGGGGGCTGGAGCTAAACTTGGAGGCCAGCAAAAGGAGGGAGTGAGGGTCGGTAAGAACCTTGTGTCGGCAAGAACCTTGAGCTATCAGTACAGAGTCCTGAATGATCGTTGCCCACGCACGAACACCTGCAAACACACACAAACACTCACAGACATAACAATGCCAAACAAAGCCACACACCCACTCGCTCACTGGCTCTGTGGCTTTTAAAATGGATCCTTTGTTTCCTCGTCTGGAGTGTTTGTGTATCTCTCCGTTGTTTTCTAGGCTTTTGATGTTTGATAGTCGGCAAGGATGGGGCCCGAATCCAAGGGTCCCCTCCCGCCCTCTCCAGGCCCTCCTTCGCACGATCCCACCGAGCAGGTAGGAAGGGGGTGGAGGAGTCTGTTCTTTGCCAGCGAAACGCACAGAGGGGCACAATCTCAAACACACGCTACCCCTGAGCTCAGCATCAATTTCTGTTAATTACAGTCTTGTCAGCAGTGGCATTATTCAAACAGCTAGCGCAAATGTTAATGAGCTCTTATTTGCATATTTATTTTTTTCTTTGTTGAAATGTCATTGATTATTATGTCCTACGATGATGAATGCCTCTGCTGATGCACTCTGATATGTAATTAGTCATTAGATGGAATGAATGGATCAATTAAAAGGAGGGAGAGATGACAGGATTAAGGACGAATCAGAAGGAAGATGGAAAAAAAATTGAAGAGGATTATGGGAGTGGAGAACGAGATTGTCATGTTAAGGTGAGTCATGTGCGTTTCTCATTGGTGGATGTGTCCTGGTGTCTCCTACAGTTAAACCTGGGGTCTTTAACCTTTTTCAGGCCCAGGAACCCATTGGTGGATAGTGCAAAGTCGGGGCAGTGGCCCCCGTTACATGCTGTTTAAAACTAAATATAGGCCTAGCATACAATAACAATATTCATATACATACTTTGAAAAAAAATTCATTACTGATTATAAATCAAGTATATATTTTTACATTTTACTCAACATTATCTTCTAAGACAAAAATAAATAATATAGAAATATTCATTAAAAATGATTAAAATTAATTAAATTAATATACTACCTGTAGTGCTTCTGCAGAACCCTTGTTAAAGACCCCGGTATGTAAGAACAACTATCTCAAAATATTTTTTTTATTATTATTTTTTAAATATAAAAATAACATATCAAGAACCTTTGCAGATGCCTATTAAAAAACCCTAATGTAGAATAGCAGCTCAAAATAATTTGTTTAGGATGCATTGTTAATATGTAACATAAAAAAAATAAAAAACTGTAATAAACAAATAAAATGAAAAATACCCAGTGCTCTACAGACCCTTGTTAAAATACCCCTGACCTAAGAGCACATCTCAAAGCAAATTGTTTTTAAAATGATCAATACTAAATAATAAAATAAAATACAATTTATACATAAAATAATTATTATAGCAACTCCCCAAGTACCTCTGGCCACGACCCCATTGTTGAGGACCCGGATGAAGAACCGCTCCAAAGCTTTTTTGTTTGACCTTCTAAAATACAGTACATGTGTTACATCTTGCATGACTCTTTTCCTTCTCGTTGAAAATCTCATTGAGAATCTCACAGGTTTGCAGGATCTCCTGACTCACCAGATGGGGAAGAGGGACCTGTGTGTGGACTTGTCAACAAACCGCAGCTGGCTTTGTCCTACACACCCCACCCAGAAAGTCAATAGGACGACCAGTCTGCGCAAGTGGATTTTCTGTTGTTACTGGGGGGAAAAAAGAGGGGGAAAATGTTTTCTTTTTGACCCGCGTCCTAACTTAACCACCCTCTCCAGCCAATGCATACCTTCCCGATATAGTGTGAGAGAGAGAGAGAGAGAGAGAGAGAGAGAGAGAGAGAGAGAGGGAGAGAGAGAAATGCATTACTGCAGACCAGATGGGAACATTCCACATGACCAAACCAATCAATCACCTTGGTGGGACGCAGGTGCGCCACAGCCGTGCAGCAACACACCATTTCACAGTCTATCGGCCACAAACACATGGTCACCAATCAATGGCCCCCTGAGGACGCGCGCTTCTCCCCTACCCCACCGGTTCAAGGCTGATGACTTCATAATCACACATCCCTCTCTCTCTCCTTTCTCCTCCTCTCGCTCTCCCCCTTGGCGGAGGAGTGTGATGAGCTATCTAATAACCCTTTCTTTCATGCACCCACCGCCGATCTCGCCACGCTGGCCAATGACTCCCCTCGAGCTAACCCACGCAAGTTCACGTGTGCGTGAGACAGTCGCTTGTGGTTACAGCCGATGCTGTGCATCGAGAATGCGGTGGAAAAACAGGAGGGTGGGGTGTACTTTTATGTCCCAGGATGGATATCGCATCATCTGAGCCACATCAAAGGCTCTGCAGCCGGCTGGTATCAGATGCCAAGCAACTCTTAAACAATGGGGACTCACTGGAAGGATGGAGAAGGATGAATGCAGGAGGGGAATTTTGATCCCACTCGGGTGGCGCTGCCGGCAAACTCTCAAACTCACACGCAAGCACGCTCTTTAAAAACCTGTTTAAAGACACATTCGAGTTGCTGAGAGACTCGGATAGCGGAGAACAGGCATATGTCAGAAGCAATGAAAGAGTTGTCAGTATTAAAACATTTCTCTTTTCATACTGGAGAAGTGTTTAGTAACACTTCTCAAGGTTCTGTCAGAGAGAAATCGTGTCACAGAGAGGGATAAACAATTCACTCTATGTGTGAAAGTGTGTTGGGGGCCTAGACGCTACCAACCCACAGGGATATTTTTAATACTGCTGGTGGAGTGGACACTGTACACACCAAATTATGCAAATATGGGTGCTGGGTGGCTTATATGACAGAGTATAACAGTTGGGGCTCTGTGTTGTCCAATTGGTAGCCAGGACTGGAATGATCCATTTTATAATCTAGAGGTACACTACTGTTCAAAAGTTTAAGGTCAATAAGATTTTTGGTTTTTTTGTTTTTAAGAATTCATATGTTTTATTCAGCAAGGATGGATTAATCGAACAAAGTAACAATAAAAACTTTTATTTTAAATAAATGGTTTATTTGAAATGTCTATTTATCGAAAAATCACAGTTTCCACAAAAATATTAAGCAGCATAAGTGTATTTTTTTTTTCAACCTTTATATCAGAAGAAAAGTTTTTGAGCACCAATCACATATTGTGAAGGATTGTTTGGGGGAAAGATCTTGTGAGACGAAACTGGAGAAAATTCAGCTTTTGCCAACCCCCCCCCCCTTCACAGAAATAAATTACTTTAAAATATGTCAAATTTTTTATAATAGTACTGTTTTTACTGTATTTTTTATCACATAAATTCAGCATAGGTAAGTGTGAGACTTCTTTCAAAAACATTTTTACAACATTTTCCAGGACCTAAACATTTGAACAGTAGTGTACTTTAATGTCAACAACTGAGATACAACAAAGTATTTAAACATTAAACAATTACTTAAATTAATATTATACAATATGTATGGAAAATGTACTCAAAAAGATATTTTAAAACAGAAAATACTGAAAATATTTATCTATATTAATATCTCTTTGCCTTATTAAAGGGCAAATAAGGATGATGTGGAGCAGAAAGTGATCTTTATAATAAAGTGCAGCAACTATAGCAACTGACATGAGCTAACTGCATCTGGTTGAATTCATTTTCCTTCACAAACAACGCCAGCCCTTGGATTGTATACACCATATGTGTATGTGTAGATAATGCTGGAGTGCTGCTGCACTGAGAGTCTTACACACAGCCACTCATTCATGGGATTCACCTCTCCTCTCTGGATTAGTTGTGGGGGAGGATGGGTTATTTCTAGGCAGACTGACTGCACGCTCACCACCTGAGACCCCGAGCCAGGTGTGTGTGTGTGTGCATGTAAGTGTGTGTATATGTAAGAACAGCACCTGTGGGGCACAGCAGGAGCTTGGCTACACACAGGTGGGAGCCAGAAGCCCTACTGTCCATCCCATGAGCCCCCTCTCATTTCAACAGGTCGTTCCGTAATTATACTCAACACAGCCCATTAGCCATCAGCCTTCAGAAGAACATATGCTCCAACATCGCTACACACTGCATGCCTATGCGTGAAAGACTGTGGGGGACATCGTCTTCCACTGGACACGGTGCCTAAGAATACCTACGAACTGCTTTTTCTACACTGTAATGTTCTTCAATGGCTGTGATATTGAGAAAAGCTGCAGTAGCAGTAATGTAAATATTCACAAATCAATACAAAAACATATTAAACCGTAAAAACATTACAATTCTGGATACAGAGAAGCCAATAATTATTTTCAGGTTACGGGCAATAACTGCTGTTTAATGTCAAATGTTAAATGTTTAATATTAAATCTACACCATTTTATAAATGTCAACAGTATAACGTAGAGTATAAAAACTAAATATTTATTTTGAGATTCGCTAAAGAGCTACATTTGAAGGGTTACTTAATTACTAGTATAGTAATTATATGTATTGCATTTTTTAAGCTTTTTTTTATAGTGGATTACTTTATTGTCAGGAGTACGCAGAATAACATTGTAATGTTAAATACAAATGTACTATCAAAAAAGCTGTTAATCAAATCAATTTATAAAACTAACAATTTGGTTACTCTTTTACAATGTAATCAAATGAAAAATGTAATAATTCCTTTTATTCATTTATTCATTCATTTTCGGAAAGTATACTGTTTAGATTAAAATATGAATGAAAAAGTTTGTGATAGTGATAACGTTTTAATTGTATTATTATTATTATTACTACTTCTTTAAGGAGTACTATATTCTACTGTGCAGCAGTAATATATTTCTGCAATATAAACATAGTAATATATTTTATGTCATAATTTCTTCAAGTTAGACCAAGATTTTTATTTTTATTTTTTTAGAGATTTGATATCAAAACTCATCAGCTTTCAGGGTTTGTGCTTATTTAAATGAACGTTTTCATAGCTTTTTCATTAACTGAAGAAAGTAATTAAAAATATATATACAAGGACTAAGGTATTCTCTGAATACAACTACAAAGTAACTAAAAAAAGAATTCTCTTGCTGAATTATATGTTATTTCTACTACCATTACTGGCATCTTTTTTCATCACTATTCTTCATTTGTATTGATGTTTTGGAAATAAGGTGTGTAAAACAATCATGCCAATAAAGTACTTTAAACTGAAAAAGCTGAAAGAGAGAGACAGTAAACGAAAGAGGGAAAGAGAGCGAGAGACTTAGAGAGAGATATAAAGAAGTCTGGTAAAGTCATTGACAGCAGCAGGGTGCTCTGGGTCCAGACTGCATTTGTTTCATTGGCAGAATTCCTTCCTAATGAATCACTGCCCTTCAACTTTGCATTTTCATTTAACAATCACTAACATTTTCATTGGCATGAACTGCTGCTGAGTACCAAGGGATAGAACTGGGAGGGAGAGGTGGAAAAAAGATGGAAAAAGAAGTCGAGACAGAGAGATTAAAAATGGATAGATGAGTGGACGATAGAACGATAGATGAGTGGAAAAGAGGGGGTTAACGAGAGGAGGGGATGATGGGTGGAGACATTGAGAGTACAGGGAAATGCAAGCGATGCAGGATGCTGAATGGAGGAAAACAGCAAAGAATCCTGCATATACACACTCCAGTAAAGACTGAAAGCAGATTTGGGTGTTGTTTTGTTCAGGCTTCGTTATGCATGTAACGGGATTGGATTAAATAATGCCAGCTAATGATACAGTCATCAAAGCCCAAAGTGCCACATGCTGCTCGTGTTACTGAGTAAATCCAACTGTGCTGCACATGGATGCAGAATGTAGGCGTCGCCTTTTCATGTGTCATTCAGCATTATTGAGATTTCTGGCACATTTCTGGATGCCATCATAAGTTGAACTAGTGGGCGCAAGATATTAAAGATACAAGAATTCAAAATATTCCAAGGCCTGAAACATACACAATAGAAGAGTGTTGACTCACACGATTCCAGCTACACAAGCTTGATTTCATGCAGCTGCATGCTAATATGTGTCGGGACATAAGTATGGGTTGCATTTAAAAAGAAAATATTGCAAGTTAGTTAAAATAATTCCAATACTTAAATGGGATTTTAATTAGTTAAAATAAACACCATTTGACAAATGAATTTCTATGACTTTTCCAATTGTTGTGTTGTAGTTTTTAAAATTTGAAGAAGGGAACTAAAGTAAAGTACTTAATTTTATTTATTAAGTACCTAATAAGTTAAGTATTTAAGAAACAATACAGACACAATACGAATACAATGTACCACTACCATTCAAAAGTTTGGGTTGGCAATGTTTTTGGTCCCAAGACTCAGTCTGCATTTATTTGATAAAAAAAAAGAATATTGTGAAATATTATTACAACTTAAAAAAAAAAAATTTGTTTGAATATATTGTAAAATGTCATTTATTTCGTCACAGCAAAACTTAATTGTCAGCCAGCCATTACTCCATTCTTCACTGTCCAAACGGCCTTCGAACATTCTAATATCAGTGTTGAAAACAGTTATGCTGCTTATTATTTTTGAGGAAACTGAATTTCTTTCCCAGAATTCTTTGAACAGAAAGACCAAAATAACCTCAATTTATCTCAAATAGAATTATTTGTAACAAAGCAAAGCTGTCACTTTTGATCAATTTAAAGCATCCTTGCTGAATAACAGTATTTATTTAAAAATCTTACTGACACCAAACTTTTGTGTATTTAATTCACAAAAATCTGTATAACATTATATTTATACAAATTGTATAAAATTGTATTTATACAAACAAATATACATTCAATATTTACACATATCAACATAAATCATAAAAAATTATAGAATCTTATAACAACAGAAATTTCCATGAATTCTTGGGATTTTGTTAATTTCCATGACTTTTTCAGGCCTGCAAATCATGCTTCCTAGCAAGTCATCCCAAACAAAAAAAAAAAAAAAAAATAAAATATACATTGCTTAACTGGACAGATACCACCACAGTAATGCACATACAATAGGACCACATGCTTGCAATGTGAAGGCTCAGCATGTACATCACCGTATTGGTTTCTGGCTTAAGCTTTCAGAATGGCCTTAATATTTTTGTTGTTTTTACTGTCAGGATTTTTTCCCCTGCTTGTACATTTGAAAACAGAACTCTATAGACGGCGCAGACGCATAGTAGCTCAGGCGGTAATTTCAGTCACCCCCAATGGCCTGTGACAGCAGGCTTCCAGGACCTCTCTATCAGCAGGGCTCTATCAGCTCTGCCGCCCTCCCCCGCACAACCCCGCAGACATGAGCGCACCAGGCCACAGCTGATCTCTGCAGCTGGCCTGCCTGCCCGCTCGCCTCACCCCCTCTGCACAGAGGCACAGGCCTGGGGAAGCCAGGGCAAGGGCGGATGACGGGTGGATGGATAGATGCGTGGATGTAAGGAAGGGAGGAGGGGCGTCGTTGGAAGAAGCAGCAAAGGAGAGGGATTTGTGGCCTTTCAGGCCGTCTTGGGCTCTTCACGCTTGGTTGAGCGCAGTAACAGATAAGCGCACCCTGGAGCTCTGCATAATGACCAGCTACATCCACTACACTTCACACTAGTGCCACCAGACTCCCACACTACTACAGAGGTACTGAGGTACTACTGAGCCTGTGTCAGCACACATTGCTTCCAGCATCTTAAACACTCCTGTGTGTGAGTGGCTAAAGTTGAGGCTGCTCAAATGTCATGTACAGTGCCTTGTTGAAGTATTCACAACCTTGACTAATTCACAAGGGCCGTTCACACAGAACGTGCTGTTGCATTCAAAAACAGCTAGATGCAGGGCAGCGACAGAGAAGAGAGGGGTGTTTTTAAAAAAAGTAGCTTCTTGTAAATTGACACAGCAATTTTAAATCAGTACTCATGGCGTAAAATGCTGAAAAGTGAGAAAACGTCGTTCTAGTGCATGGTTTATATAGGTCTGCAACAACTAAGGGTGCGTTCACACTTGTAGTTCGGTTCTCTTGGTTCGTTTGGTCCAGACCAAAAAAGAAAGCGATACATTTGGTCCTTGTCCGCTGAGCGTTCACACTGGAATTTTTGACAGCGAACCTAAAGGCATAGTGATACGTTCCCGACCTGACTGGTCAGGTTGAATGACATATATTTTGCGATGGAACTCACCGAACACCTCAACCAAAAGCTGTGTTCGACTTAAAGCATCGCTGCGCAGACTGATCGGTGTATGACATCAAAGTACCCATTTAGAGATCGGTCAGCTCAGCGCTGCTTTAAGTCGAACACACCTAATGCCGTCTGCTGGACAGCACGCTCATTTCTGCGTGTTCTTATGATTTTATTTTCACCACCTGCGAACCCACGAACAGCTCATAAAAGGCACTTCATCTCCTCTTTGCTCCACGTTTGCCCTCTGCTCATTTTGTTTTGGATACACTGCTCGTTCCGCATCGTCAAACCATGTCGCATAGCATCTCATATTGTCATTACTTCCAGTTTTTAATTCGTTTAGAAGTATTTGGTCCATGGTGCGCTCATATTTCATTCAAACCACACCAGAGTTCTTTGGAAGCGAGCCGATACCCATCTTTTTAGCAGTCTCGGTCCGCTTGTTTGGTGCGCACCAAGGTTCAGATGGCAGCGTTCACACTTACTCAAATGAACCGCATTAACAGAGCAGTCACACCAGGGTGTGTTTTAATTGAACCAAACATGACAAGTGTGAACACATCCTAATTGATAATAATCAATAATGAAAAGAATCAACAATGAATACGATTATTAATTAATTCCATCAAAACATCTACAAGTCATGTCATTTAACAGGAGCAAAGGAACACATTTTCATGGACAAATCAACTGTTTAATCAATTATAAAAATAATCGTTACTAGCAGCACTATTTATATAGATCAACTATTTAATGAAAAAAAAAACAGTGTGAACAGTCCCTTAGAGCCAGTTAACACTAACAGGTGTTTTAGCATAAAACATGCATTAGACAAACATCTTTGACCACTGCGCCACATAACGCTGCCTTTTCAATTTATTTTAAGATGCCGTGTCAAAAAGTTCACTAGAAAAATCAATAATAGGATGTGCTGTCTTTCAAATATCTCTAAAACCTAGGGACTTCTTTTTTTAAGAAATTAAACTCATGCAGCAAAGATGCATGAAAATGATCAAAATACTTTTATGATGTTACAAAAGATTATTTCAAATAAATGCTGCTTTTTAACTTTTTATTCATCAGCTCCAGAATCAAAGTCTGGTGTAATAGCGGCTGAAAATTCCACTAAAAATATATTAAAAAAAGAAAAAGTTATTTTGACTTGTAATAATATTTCACAATATTACTGTTTTTGCAGTATTTTTGACAAATAAATGCAGTCTTGGTAAGCATAAGAGACTTCAAAAACATTTAAAAAATATTACTGACCCCAAACTTTTGAATGGTAGTGTATGCGAACACAAAGGTAGGGTCATTATGACATAATTGGAAGGGTAGGTGGAAGACAGACATGCTTAATAGGGTGCATTAGTGAGCAGGAGAGAAGGAAGTAGTTCCGCCGAGGGATAAAATGGAGGTATACAGGGAGGAGGTGGAGAGAGAGGTGGGGGAGAGAGAGAGAGAGAGAGAGTTCTCGAATGCACCTGCGGCCCTGCTGTGTTGTGTAGCTGCTCTACGGGATCGTGCACCTGAGCAGCACCTGGTCATAATCAGAGTGCCAGCCGGAGGAGCGGCCCTCAGAGGCCCCACACGTACATGTACACCTGCCTCTACCGCTACACACCAGGGAACCAGAGCACAGCATACAGCTTCATGCTCAGCCGTAAGGAATAATTAAAAAGCAAATAAATAAATAAATCGCATGCAGTACGAGATACGTACAGATAAGCCGAGCACTGGGACAAATCTTTTTTTCCTTCCCTCAGCTGAACAAAAGGATAGCGAGATGTGCACCTCTGTGCACACAGAAAAAATACACACCCAGGCTACAAAACGCTCTGCACACTTTGCATTGTCACTAAATGACTGCATAATTTCATTTCCTGGAAAGCCATTAGGTTTCATCAAAGGAGATGAGAAACTGATGAGAACAATTCTCTTATGCATGGAGAATTCATTTAGTGGCGCGGCATGTGCGGGAGCGCCACGCTAACACCACACGCACTGCAGGCAGAAAGTTGGGATGCATATTTCAGAAATTAGTGTGCCGTTCCACAATTATTTTGCACATGGCGCAAGCGCGCCGAGAGAGATTAAATGACTGCAAACCACCTGTGTGACACTCAAAAACAATGCGCTACTCCAAGCATGCAGCCAAAACTGCAGTATATAGAGTGACATGAACTGAATATATAATTCTGCTAAATGAAATGGCCTTGCTAAGAATTATACTGTAGTTTTAGACTCAAAAACTTTTAGGGTAAGGGTAAGATAATTGTACCGAAACTACTGGATCTCTGGCCCTCATTCAAAAAGGTTTCAAATAGGGATGCACTGATAGTACAATTACTGATAAACTGATAATATAACAAGTCGTTAAACAATAAATAGAATAAAATACTAAAACCGAAAATAGACTGATTGTAAACACTACAAGTGAATGAAGGCAGCACAACATTATAATGTCATTTTGATATTAACTAAAGATTACATTTAAATGATTAATAATATTGACCAGTAAAAACCCCTTAATAACAGCACCAGCACATTGGTGTAGTTAAGCCAGCCACAAATCAGCATATTAAAATAATTTCTGAAAGATCATGTAACAGTGAAGACTGGAATAATGGCTGCTGAAAATTCAGCTTTGCCATCACAGGAATAAATTACATTTAAAAAAGTAAACAGTTATCTAAAACTGTAATAATATTTCAAAATATTACTGTTTTATCATATTCTGAATAAAAATAAATGCAGCATTTGTGATCAAAAACAATAACAATTCTTACTGAACCCCAAATAAAATCTTACTGTGTAAACCGTATATAATATAATGTAATGTCATATAATATATTGGTTAAATGAAATCATCATACGTGATCAATTAATTTAAATACTAAAATTAAAACATTTATTTTACACAATATTTGCCGGAGGAGGGCCACTCCTCCGGTAGATATTGTGTGATATCTATCACTAGTAAAGCTGAGAATCTGAGACTCCCTTCACACGTTCACCTTTGCTTTCTGTCGCTAAGGCAACATCATTCGGGAGGGCCAGAACAACAGTAACACTTCAACAATATCTACAGCCATCTTCATACAGCGCTTCTGGGAGAGGAGCGTTTAGGTGCCACTAGGGTGAGAGGTGACAGACCAGCCATGATCTTCTTCTCTGGGGGACCTGGGGGAGCGTTGGTGAACCTTCTAATGTCCCAGGTGAGGAACACAAGCTCCTGGGTTACATTAGGTCAACTAATAGATTTTATCTAACAGGCGATATCACACGGGTGCAATCACTAGATGTGTCTTCAGAGATCAGCGCTGACTAACACAGCTTAATATATAGATGTGTACAGAAGGCCTGAACCCGGCAGAAGAAATCCAAGTCTTACTGAATCACTTCAGTAGCGAACAGAACTGTATGTGTGTGTGCGTGTGTTGATGCTGCTAATAATAAGCAGATTATATTTAATAGAACAGAGAGGATGTGCGGCAGGCCACAGGAACGTGAGTGCATCCACAAGCCAGTCAGCATTGTTAAAAATATAGACAGGCACAAGGATTGAAATGCTGGCGAGTGACAAACACACAGTCACATGCTCAAACATACACACACACACACACACACACACACACACACACACATACACAGACACGCTTATGGTCATTAAATCAAATGGACTAATCTAAACCAGCTGAAATCTTTCATGAGTGGCTTGCGGAAGAACAGAAGAATAAAAAGAGAGAATTTCTCAGATACGAGGAAGTCCGGAAATGTCCTTGTAACATCTTTTGTCTCTCTTTGATGCTCAGCCATCAGTGTGACTGAAAGCAGAAATCCAGAATTCCACAATGAGATGGTAACTTCACTGACTTCATCAGGCGTCCTCTTCTCTCTCATCTCAAACTTTCATCTCATCAGAGAATGTGTGATGTCAAAAATTCCCACGGATCGGTTTTTGACCCACGGATCGGATCACTTTTCGGATCAGCAAGAAGAGAAAAATATTTCAATTTAACTCGCTTTCCATTTATTACTTAAAGCGAAATACTTCTTTGATACCACAGCAAATACTACTAGATTAACTAAGACAGTTTAAACATGATTAAAGAGACAAGAGAACAGCCAGTAAAAATAAGAACAAATGCACAAATTACAAACATAGATAAATACAACAGAATATGTTACAAATAAAATAAGGTTGGTAGTATTCAAATACAGAAATGTAATAATTAGGGAAAATAACACTGCATAGTGTTCACTGTATAAATTAAATATAGATTTTTATCACAGCTGTTTTGTTGTTCGATGATCATTAATGACAACAGCAGTATTTAGAGGCCGCTGTCCCTTTAAGACCTGATGCACGGATCCGATATAATGATACACATCACATCAGATTTCTTTCTCAGCTGTTTTCATTCACTTGAGACATAACTGACTGAGTTTACCTGAATGATTGTCGAGATGGGTATTTTGTCATAATTTTATGTGTATGTATCTGTTCAGAGGATTCAGAAGAGGATTCAGTTCGGTGTTCGCGTGCCGTCTGAAACGCATGTGCGCGTAGAGAATAGAGCGTGAATAACAAATCGAGTTCCCTTCGCCTTTTCTCTCTCACTTGCTTGTGTAAATATGAACAAATGATAAACTTATACTCTATTATGGTTAATTTTTGCAATTAATCCGGGCTTGGTCGGTACGGATCACAGATCAACTACGATCCGTTTAACAACTAGGCCTACTAAAGATGAATCTAAGAGCAGCAGGTGGGCAACTGACAGGTTGAGGTAAAGTAAGATCTTTATGAAGGGTCACTGAACGATAAAGGTCATTGATGACTTTTTCTGCATTTTCAGTGTGGATTTCTGAAATGTATGGAATGGATTCTTTTAAACAGATTTAAAGTCACATTGTGAAGGAAGTAGCAAAAAATATTTTCATCCATATTGTGACATTAATCTGAGTGAAAAAAACTCATTAAAAAAAGAAAAAAAACCTTTAGGACCGGGACTGTGATGGTAATCTGCTAATTGGATGGAGACAGAAGTGAAGATGAGCTTGCATTCGATTGTGAGAATTCAATTCTGGCAGAGTTAAAATGTATAGTCTTGCTCATACAGAAATAGATTCATGCATAGTTTTTGCCACAATCAGAGGGCTCTTCTAACAAGAGGACCAAAACCCCCCCCCCCCACCCCCCCACCTTTCAAACGATTTAATCACGATTAATAATTTCAGCAACTTTTTACAGAAACATCAAAAGCCAAAAAATTAAAGTTTTCATTTAGTAACTTGTTTAATTTGGGTAATTAAGTACTTTAACTTGTATTCTTTCCAGGGTGTTGTATTCTCAGGTAATTAACCAGTGGGAGAGCAGTAAACTTCGTTGGTAATGAGCCGCCACCAACTAGTTCAGCTGAACAAATTTTAAATTTGACTGTTTTAGAATGCGTTTTGGTCAAGATGAAGTGTGTCCACAATGCTGAGATGTTTACCTGTTGTAACTTATCCACATTTTGTGAACAAAATAGATGATGACACTGTAAAATGTAAGAATCTGAGAAGTGCAAATTAAATGCCACTGTTTCAGTCAATGGTTCGGCCCTCTAAAAAACTATTCCGAAATCTTCAACTGCATTAACAAAAACAATTAGTCCATACCGTAGGGGTGGGGAAAAATCGATACAGCATAGTATCGCGATATTTTCCGCGGCAATACTGTATCGATACACGGATGCCAAATATCGATCTTTTATTATATTATTTATTATCAATTTCTTTACAATCCACTATATGGTGGTGTTGAGTTTTTTCTGGTGATGTCAGCTGGGTCACCTTCAGCATGCAGTAAGCTAGTAAAATAAAGAGGGCGGCATCGCGGAAAGTTATCAGGAAAGCCCCGTCCGCGTTGGATGTATGGACTTACTTCGGGGGGATTGAACCAGGAGGGTGATGTAAGTAGGGATGCACCGAAAATATAGGCTATATAAAATAATAATAATAATATACTGTATATGGCGCGCTGTGTCGCGCCTCGCCCGGCAGTGTTCAGCGCACATGTTTCACTCTCCTCATCACTGCGTCGGTTGACGCTAGCCTCAATATTCGATCTATGAATGCGTTTCCGCTGTATACCCATGCTCATCGTGAAGCTCAAATAACGTGCTGAAGGAAATTTCATGCAGTATAGGCCTATTGTGGCGGTTTGCAGTAGAGCTACTGTGCTGGAACATGTGTGTAGGCTAGTTCAGCTGTACTGGGTCAACGATTGGTAAAATAATGCTACCTTCAGTGCGCTATGCTTGCTATGCTCATTATGACTCGATATAATTGCTTCGTAGGACTATAATTTATGTGGATAATTAGTGATAAAAAACCAACAACAACAATAACTGATTGTTTCTGTCACATAGAAGTGAATAAACAAATAATATATTGAATTTAATATTAAAGTAACACTTTCAATAAGGTTCCATTAGTTAACTATTAGTTAATGTATAACTATCACAAAACGACAATGAAACAATTACAGGTATTACAGTATTTATAATCTTTCTAATGCGAGTTTAAAGAGATACAGTGTAACGTTAGTTCATGTAATTTCAGGACTATAACTTCACTAAAACAGGACTTCAACTGTTAACAAGAACAACTGTTGATTTTAATAATGCATTAGTAAATGTTGAAAATGAAAAATGAATAATATTAGTAAATGCTGAAGAAAATATTGGGCTTCTTGTTCATTAACTAAAGTAGTAACTACGAACCTTTATTGTAAGTTTTACCAATATTAATATAAATTCTGTCAATTTTTATTGTTACTTTCAGTAAAAGTGTGGTTATTTTATTGACTTGTGCTTTTTTTTTAATTCAGTATCATTAAAATTGAGTTAAATTTAAAAAGTCTTACAAAATAACTTTATATTATTTAATAAAATAATAAATAATCATTATAAAGCAGTTTCGGTTTTCGGCCAAGTGCATCCAGAATTTTCGGTTTCCGTTTCGGCCCAGAATTTTCATTTCGGTGCATCCCTAGATGTAAGACTACATGTTTTATTTAATTTAATTTAAATTGAACAGTAATTTACTTTCAAATGCCCCAATTGCTGAAGGGTCTGCACAACTTTTTAGTACAATTTCAAGTTGCACTGTTCAAAATACCTGTTGTAGCACAGCAGTGCATACCTGTTTACATTTAATTAAGGTGGACTAGATTAGACTGTAATACAAATAGTTGAGTTTGCCAGGTGCATACAACATTTATGACAGATTTTCTGCTTGACAATCCCATTTTGCACTGCAACAATAAAACTGAAGTGAGATAAACAAGCTGAGAAATGTTTCTTTTTAGTTAAAACAAAGTTTTCCTTTGGGGACATAATTTGAAGTTGGAAAAAGGTAATAAATTGCAATATATCGCAGAATATCGCAATATATTTAAAATGGCAATAATATTGTATCGTGACACAAGTATCGTGATAATATCGTATCGTGAGGCCTCTGGGAATTCCACCCCTAGTCAAAATGTGATCAAACTTATTCTACAGCCACAGATTTCATTTAGGCTTGCTGATGACTATTTAATACACGCTAGTTGTGGTTCACTGAAATGAGCGTGACCCAAGAGACCAGCACTAAACTCCAGCGGAGGTGAGCGTTTTGCCAGGAAATACAGCTTTCTGAGATCATGTATGTGCATTATTCCCATCTACCGCAAATCACAAGCTTCCCTTGAACTGCAAAGCAACAAGCTTCACCTTAGGTTTCAGCAAGTTTACAGCAAAACACATGTACAACTGATTTAGCGTTTTTTTCCAATGAGCATTCAATTTAAAACTCATGTAACGTGTTTTGTTGTAGACCGTTTCATCAAGTCTAAAGCCAGGCCGGGTCTATCTGTGCCAACTGTTATTCATGGAGTTTGGAATGTCAACAAAGTACTAAACTAATTTGTCTTTTGTGATGGTAATCTGTTTGACCAGTAAATACTGGCTGCGCTGAAGAAGCAGGATTCTCTACGTGCATGCAGACCTCTTCTTAATCTAAAGCTGCATTAAGCCTTATTAAATATTGCTTAAAACTTCAACATAGAGTCATCATTATGCAATACGCTCCACTGTTACAAACGGACAAGCACAAAAGCAAGCACAGTCTGTGCGCTATGGTTGGCTGATCAATTGATTATATGGTTAAACTGCACTACAAATTATGTTAAGGCTTCTGAAAATGGAACGGAAATAATTTATGTTTTGCAGAACTGAATTCACATCGGACAAGGTTTGTGATTACGCATTACTCAATGTCGTCGGCTGCCGCATCAGAGGATCGTGTACAGCACAGGACGGTTTTAGCCGTCACAGTGTGGGTGCCACGTGCGAGCAGAAAGGCGAAGAGGATGCTGGGTAAGAGGATTGGATCAGAGAGCTGGCACGTGCGGCGCAGACTGACTGACCTCTGACCTCAACACTCTCATGGGCTTTCTTCAAGCATACACACAGACACAGGCAGAAATACACACCGCCACATTCACTATCACCAGCCCATGGGGTCTAAATGCACCATATAGGAAGATGATGCAACAAAGCGAAATATCTATCCACCCAGAGACAAACCTCAAAGGTAACGGCGCAGTAAAGGCGAACACGGATAACATTTTGCCCCCATCATCTGATACGTAGTTCTACATAAGCTCAAATCCATTACCAACGCAGCAGAAGAGAGTGTGACCTTTAAAATGGATCTCCATTATTCAGAACAAGCAGCGGTTACTCTAATTAAAATGTTATGTCAAATAAACAGTCATTACCAGCCATCTGCCTAGCACTATAAACTGTAACAAGTTCATTATCATACACAATAGCTCACCCCAGGTAACCCCAAGCTGCTCTCAACATGTCATACTTCACTTAGAGAGCGCATGGAACCAGGTCAACGCATGCAGCCCCCAAAGGCATATTTAAGACTACTAAATGAAGCATTCAAATGAAACCGCTTAATGGGATAATGGTTTATGAAAGCAAATCAGATGCATTTCTTATATTATCGTCGTAGACAAACAAGGTTATACGTTTGTTGAGATTATACAGTTTAAATGAAGCAACATTTTATGCATTATTTATTAAAAAACGAGATTCAAGAAGGTTTTATCAGCTGCAAACAGTTTGAAAAGGTAAACAAACAAGTGCCAGCCTACGATTTCTATTTCCTTCAAGAAACTGCAGACCACCGGGATTTGTCTCGAGATAATCCACTTAGATTACCACGGCTCTGTTTTTAAATGGCACACACAGGGAAAAAAATGGGTCACATAAACCCATGAGTAACTCATAGGCCAGGGTTCCCTCAGAAATGCCATTTCTGTGTGATGGTAATGCTTAATTGTATTACATTCACATTCGAGCTCTGCCTTTTTCATTGGTGAGTAATAACCTTTCAGAGATGATTTAATGAGGTTGCTCCGGAATGGGTAATTCCATGTAAATCCCAGATATTACTGCTGAAATTCAATTTGATAAGACTCGGCCTCCTCGTCCAATCCCAGCAAGATAGCACAGGCAATTTAGCCGTGCAATCAGATTGTCTAATTCCCTGACACATCATTGTTCCAGATCATTTCCATATTTTGCTACTTATAGGCATAATTAGTGCTGCATCAACAGGACAGAGGAAAACCAAACATCCTTTCTACCTCCACACACACACACACACACAAATGCAGATCAATTGGTAGAGAGATAACATTTTGTTTCGGTGGGTTTCGTGCAGTAGCACCCATCCGTAAACTTGCCACCTTACATGGCAACCGGTCTCCAGGGGGATGCTACAAAGAGCCGGGGTTCAGCAGCCCATAAAGCTGTCATGTGCGAGCACATCACAATAGCGGCAGACAGAGAGACCTCAGATCTAACAACATCCATCAATCACGTTCAAGGGATAAACAGCCCCTTGTGACTCTAATCAAGCCATTCTGTCTCATAAATACATAAGAAAATGCTGTTTTTGTCATTATCGTAATCATCTTTTGAACAAAATACAAATAAAAAGTACAATTTAAAGCTTGATCACCTCGACTCTCGTGTAAAATAGTAAGAACAAACACCTTAATAAACAAATGACACCCTGCTTATTAATAAATAAAACTGTGGCACTAAATATATCATATTCTGATTACAGATATGCTACCTTATGGAAAAAAGGGCGCAATCTTTCAGAAAGAAAACTGTTTATAAATACAGCAATAGAATGTTCACTTCGCAATGATAAAATTATCCACAACATCAACAT
Organism: Sinocyclocheilus anophthalmus; assembly: GCA_018155175.1. Taxonomy (NCBI): domain Eukaryota; kingdom Metazoa; phylum Chordata; class Actinopteri; order Cypriniformes; family Cyprinidae; genus Sinocyclocheilus; species Sinocyclocheilus anophthalmus. The sequence goes on along the minus strand of JADLZN010002207.1, from coordinate 22,049 downwards.
GTTCCAAAATTACACAACAGAAATAACCGTGTGCAATTTTCAGAATCTGCACGGCACGTCATCTGAATAATGCTGAATAATGTGTATTATGCTTTGTGTCTGTGGAGTCAGCAAACAAGCAGTAAAAACCAGGGGCCAAACAAGCACAGACTCACAAACTGATACAGATGGAAAATTATTTGAAACATTTTTGGAAGCAAAAGAGGAAGTGGAGCGAGTTAAGCGGAGTTTCACACACCTCTTCGGAAAGAGGAGAGAGATTTGAGAGAGTCCGTGGCTGAGGGGGTTTGTGTGTGTAAAATGATCTTTGGCCCATCTGTTTGTTTCACTACCACCCCTGAAACCCCTCCTTCGCTCGCTCTCTTTCGCTCTCTCTCTCCTTTCCTTCCCATCCCTTCTCACTCTCCTCTGCAGAAAAATGCAATGTGCCACTGGAAGAAGCCGGTGGCTTTTGTGATGGAAAACTGTACTGATGGTGTGACTTCCACCCTGGGGGAGGGTCAACTTCTGAAGACAGTCACAGCGCAGGAAGATGCTAAAGAAAAATTCATATAATATTGCATTATAAGGTATATACTAATATAATATATAAGGCTTTATATATAAAATAAATAATGCAGTTCTAATACAACTTATTATATGATTATTAGTCAGTGCAGTAGGTGGTCCATTCATGAACGAAGACTAATTAATGAAATGATAAAAAAAGATTCTAAATCTGTGTGAAAATTCTGACGATTCTTTAGTGAATCTGTCAGCGCAGGCAGTAATGAATCTGACTCACTTAATTGAATTTCATGTCTGACTCAAAGAGCCAGGATTATGATCTTTTTAATTAAATAAAAATCTATAATTTTTAAATGCATCTTTTACAATATACAACCATTCTAATGTTTGGGGTCAGAAAGATTTTTGCACAAAATTGTTTAAAAGTGACAGTGAAGACACTTATAATGTTACAAAATATTTATAGTTCAAATAAATGCTGTTCTGTTCAACAAAGAATCCTGGAACGCTTTTAATAATGAGAAATGTTTCTTAAGAATGAATTCTGAAGGATCAGCGATACTAAGGGAATGGAATAATGGCTGCGAAAATTTCGCTTTTTTCATCACAGAATAGAAATGCATTAATTGATTTCTATTTTATTATAAAATATATTAAAATAGAAAACAATTATTTGAAAGATTCACATGGTAGTTGTTTTTGTATTTTTGATCAAATAAATGCAGACATGAGACACTTCTTTCAAAAACATTTTAAAATCTTTCTGAACTCAAACTTCTGAATAGTATTGTATAAAAATTACTTTTTATTTATAATCTTTTATATGAATATTAAAATAAATAAATGTTAAAATATTTCAATACATTTCAGTGTGCAAATACACAACATCCTCACCCATCTCTGGCACTTCCTGTGGTGACTGCCTTCAGAGAGAAATGCCTGATCAGTCCACACACTGCTAAACGGATTGATAATAGAAAGACGGGTGTGAAAGAGAGACAGGGTCAGAATCACCTTGGATACTCACCCATTATGCCGGAGCTCATGAAAGGTGTTGGGGGCAATCCTTCATGGGACACTAATCGACTGTCACTCAAGTGATCAGCATAATGAGTGCTGCCTCCAAACCCCTGGGGGAAAGAGATCACAGCATTAAACACATTATTAGCTGGACCTGCTAATTGAGTGCTATGACACTCTTCTAATTACTGGGGGAAAAGAGGGGAGCGCGGCTGGTCAACTGTCCCCCGAAACGATCGATATTTCTCCACTCTCCTCATTAAAAAACACTTTCTTCAAAGTCTTTGATGAATTTCATTAAAAGGGCAAAGAAAGCCCTGAAGAGAAAATAGCTCTTGTGCTGTGATTGTGTAATTGTAATAAAGCTAATGGGGCACTAACAACAACAAAAGAAGCCATTTGCATTCATCAACAAAATTCATGTCATATTAAAATGGTTTGTTTGATTCCATGCTCTCTCCTGCTATTCCATATAGGGATATAACAATAGTTCAGACATTAGTTTTTTGTTTTCTAACGATTGAGTGCACTGTGTTTTGTTCACTTTTTTAAGATCAGTGCTACAACTAGCGCACATTTTTAGAGATGCTTCTAGAAGTTTCTAGCTCGGTTGTACGTGCCGTAGCCATGCAAAATTTTGGCTTTGTGTGGCAATCCTACTTTTTGTCAACCTTCATTCATGATAACATTTCTGTGTGGTATATTGTTAAAAAAAAGTGCTAGACTGGTAAGGATTTGTGTGCATATGACGTATCAGAAATGACATAAAACTGATGAAGTGACGTGTTTACTAGAGCTCAACACAGATCATGTCTTTATGCCAAAACCCTGCTTGTACTTAAAAAGTAGAATAAATAAGTCAGGTTCTCTCCTCAGCAGCTGAGATCTGCCCTTTCATGACCGTTATCAGCTTTGGGGGGCTTAGGTCTAAATATCGGTCACAGTATGGGCCTTTAAAACTCAGAGTCCCCCCCAATAAAAGATACTCTGCGACTGTGTTAATCCTGGAGCCGGTGAAAATCCGCCTGGCGCTACAGTCAGATGTGTCCCCCAAACCATATTAACTCTCTCCTGAGGGGCCTACAGCTGCCGGCTGTCCATTACTGTGGGCTTTTCCTTCTCTGCTTTCAACAAAAAATATATCACAGACTATTACTATTCGTGATTTTTTTGTGTCTGTTTTCCAAACTGATGGCGATTGAGTAATTTCAAAGGCAATGGAGTGTTGTGCGGGGCAGAATCGATGCAGAGAGGTTCCCTATCGTGTTCCTGCCTTTTGTGTTAATAACGCTATGAACTGCCTGACTAATGGCTTCTCCCCTGAAGAGACACAGTGGGAGGGGGTGGCAGGCGAAAAACAAGCCGCCGAACTGCAATGTCCTACCCAGCAATTTGGTAAGCATGATTTAGTAAGCTTTCTGACTAAGGTTAGCACACAGATGCAGGCAAACGTATGCACAAATACAATTAAAGGGATAGTTCACCCAAAAACAAAAATTCAATTACTCAACCTCATGTCATCCCAAACCAATTAGATTTGTTTGGAACAAAAAGGAAGATATTTTAATGAAACCTGAGAAAAGTCTATTCACCCAAAACGTTCATGCTTCAAAAAGTTCAAAAAGAAAGCATAAAAATAATCTATATGAATCAAACCATTTAATTCATGTCTGCTTCATATGGAGGCCCTTTTCCGAAACCAAATAAAAAAATAAAACAAGGCAATTGCTGCTTTTTATCTCACAATTCTGACTTTTTTTCTCAGAATTCCATGTAATAAACTTCTCAAGGCTTCTCTGAGGTCTCAAGTCATAATATAAACTTGCAATTCTCACTTTTTCTCGCAGCGTGGGATTATATCTCACAATTCTGACTTTTCTCGCATTTGCAAGTTCATATCTCTCAATTCTGAGAAAATAAGTCAGAACTGGGAGCAACCAATACAGTCAATCTCTGAGGGAAAAAAAGACTAACCATTTTCTTACAATTGTAAGCTTATATCTCACAATTCTGGCTTTTTACTCACAAATTGTGTTATAAAGTCAGAATTACAAGATATTACCTTGCAGATGTAAACTCACAATTGTGAGAAAAAGTCAGAATTGTGAGATAAAGTTGCAATTACCTTTATTTTTTATTCAGTGGCAGTAATGGGTTTATACATCTTCACTGTATGTTCTGAACAGATTAAATTTTCGCTTTTACTGTATATGCTTGCTTGGCATGTGAAAACAATCCTCACTGGTTCTTATGGAATTTCAAACATGCTTATGGGTTTGAAACAACACGAGGGTGAGTAAATTATTAATTATTCAACTTTATTTGAACAAGGGGGGGAAACCTGGGGGTACAATTTTAACATAAATGTTTCCATTTCATGCAATGTACCGAATTTAGCCAATGGCTAGTTTTCATCCGCGGTCCCATGCGAAATGATGACAGAATTGTAATTTTTGCGTAAACTACCCCTTTAACCTCTTTTTCATCCATATTTTCCTTCCTGGCCTTTTGAGTCTGCCCAATGGCAGCTACCTGAATGTCAGAAAAGTACAGTGGATGGGAAGCTGAGTTGATGAGGAGATTGGTGAGACCATTAGATCATCAATCATGCTGCCCTGTGATCTCAGAATGCGCTGCTTGTTACTCAAGCTCTCAGCGGCGAATGCTTAGTCTGGTCTATATAACTGCCATGTTGCTGCTTAAGCATGCAAACCAGCACTCTGTTCAAGAAAACATCTCTCAGATGCTCCTTCGCATCCCAGGTGAATGCCCTGGTCCCGTTTCAAGGCGTTGGGGATGGGTGATAGTGGCGTGATGGACGGGAGCGAGGCACTCTGAGACAGCGGGGTGCGTGGCAGAGGTGGTGCATGCGGGTTGGGCTGTCAGATGGGAGGCCTGAAGCCACGGCTGCCCAGGATGTGATGCCTGGTTGTGGGCCAAGGTCAGTTAGCCGGGGCTCCAGTCTGTTCAAAGTCCACTAATCACACGCGTACCGAGAGGGAGAAGAAGAGAGAGAGTCGCTCTTGTGAAAAAGAGCCTGCTTAAAATGATTCACAGTTTCCGTGTAAGAGAACAAGGGAAACGTTAGTCGATAGGATCCCGTGCTCTTTGCAGGTAACACAGAAATACAGAAAAGCCGTAGCCCCTATTTAGTTATCTGATAGGAGATCTGTGTGTAGCAAGACTGTGAAAAAGTAACGTGACAGATGAAGATGCTGATTAAATCTAGCAGGTACTTCACAGAAACCGGCTGCAGCTCTGCTAAAGCTCTTGTGGCTTTTTAAGGGTAAACCACAAAAGAGTGAGATAGATTCTCACGATAAGATCAAACCTCAGACAATAGTTTTCTAACTTTGCTGTTGGTCGTGAGCAATGGACACTGCTGGGATCCAATAAATATCAGGAAGTAAGTTTGAATAGTAACTTGTAAGTGTAAAGGCTTGAATACACTACACAACTTTTAAAATCTGTTTAGAGTTTAAAACACTACTCATCATATATTTGCCAACTTTGTAAATTGTTAAAGAACACTGAAAAAAATTATACTACATTTTTAAGGTAAGTGGTTGCAAACTACATTTAAATAAAAAAAATGTTGAAAGTTAGAATTTTTTTTCAATGAACAAAAACTGGGCATCAATGACTTAATGCAGTTAATGAGGGTCACACACTACCTAGTCTCACGTAGCCAGACCTTCAGACTAACAGCTGAAGGTCTGGAATCCATGGCAGCTTTTATTGGCCAAGGCCCGCCCATGTCAAACAACCAATCACAGTTCGTTTCGTTCAGCGTCACGTTTCGGGGCGTGGAAATGTTGCCACAATAACAGACCGGTGTGTAAAACTCTCGGACGTATTATAAAGATTCTATGCCGCGAACTTTAAATATTTCACATACTTTTGAAAATCCACCGTTTAGCTGATCCTGATAAGCGCTCGTCGTCACAGTTGTAAACACGACGGCTTTCTTTTTTCGTGAGGGGGTTTGGCACCAAGCATCTTTGTACATTAAAGAACGCGACGCACACGTCTCCCGGAAATCCTGTATAATTCAACCAATCTGAAGACGACTTCGAAACTCCTGAAGTGTTTCTACTTTTGTGTGCCATATGCATCAGTGATGTAAGTAAAATGACTTTTCTATTTTTCTATTTTTTAAAATGCAATGTATTCCTGTGATGACAAAACTGAATTTTCAGCAGCCATTACTCCAGTCTTCAATGTCACATGATCCTTCAGAAATTATTCTATTATGCTGATTTGGTGAAAAAGGAACATTTCTTACTATTATCATAATTAATTTTTGGGGAAACAGTGACATATATATATATTTTGATACAACCTTACTGACTCCTAACTTTTGAACAGTGGTGTATGTAATTAATATAGCACGTCATTTATTTCAACAGATTTTATGAAACACGTACCAGAAGAAATAGCAGGCACACTTGGTTAATAATAAAAATGTTTACCTAATCTGTCTGATTAGTCCCAAACTCAAGTTTATAGGAAATCTCACCATTCTCTGGCCTTAAATGTGCCATGCAGCATTGGACACAGATTCATCACTAGGTATAAGGGGTAAAGTTATGGCCAAGTGCTAAACATTTTTGGCACTGGCTTGGAAATTATGATGATTATATTGCAAGTCGAATGCTTGGGAAATGACAAACACTTATGTTAATTTCTCTTTGGAAACCCAAGTACTCTCTCACACACACACACACACACACACACACACACACACACACACACACACACACACACACACTTAAACAGATTGTGTTTATCTGATGCATGTGTCTGTGTGTATGTGAGTGTGTGTGTGTGTGTGTGTGTGTGTGTACACACACTGTATAGAGGTGCAAACAGCTGTCTCCTGATCCCATCCCCAGCAATGTCACAACCACTAATTTCCATGCACCTAGAGCAAAGATATCTCATGCGTCTCCATCTTATAATTCAAATCAGGCCGCCAGCAATGCCATCGCCTGTAGAAGTGCGGAGAGGAAGGGCATCGGAAATAAACAAGACAATGTGGTGTGAGAGCCTCTGACATTTGACTGATTTCTGATAGGAAGTGACAGGAGATTGACATGAAATGAAATTCATACAGGGCACCCTGAACACAACACTGTGGAAAAGACAAACAAACAAATAGGAAGCGAGAGATCTTCACAATCTGCAGTAGGGTTGAGCGCAAAATAAAAATCACAACCATGGCTGATTTTTATTTTATTTTGTTGAGCTGGATATGATTTGCATGCATGAAAATCAATCTGAGCTTATGGTATGTCTGAAATGCATCAATGCTTCCTGCACCAACTGCGTTCAGTCACAAACACACAGCCCAGAAAAACTTCAACCATTTGTTCTCTGTCATGAATACTGCTAATATAATCATAACGTCAAGTAGGCTGTATGTGCACTTTCATCTGTCTCTTCTAACAAACTGAATAAACAAAAACATTTCCTTTTTTGCCGTGCAGGAAAAAACAAAGATATTTTCTTTGCTGTGTTCTTTGAGTGGAACAGCTGCTCGTAATGCTTAATAACGTTTTTCAGAATGTTACTAAGGAAATTTGGGGAAAAAGAAAAACAAGAAATTTGTTCTGAGTGGATTTCTTTCAATATGGGCCCTCCTCAATTAACCTTTAGATATAAAAACTGCTGTTTACTAAAAGTCACCAGCGCATTCATTACTACAAAATGTTTTAAGTTTTATCAAAAGTAGGGATGCACCGATGTATCGGCCGACGATATTTATCGGCCGATTTTTGATTATTTTAAAGCCATCGGCATATCGGAAATAGCATGAAAAGGGCTGATACCGATGGTTTATTAATTAACTGCATGGAGACAATGAGTTGCATGTCTGTTGCATAATCCAATGTTTTTCTCTGGGCAAAGTAATTAAATACTTTCCAAAACAGAATAAAATCTGTACAAAATATAGTTTGTCAGACAGCATAGTATACGGCCTATGCAAATGTGATGCTGACGCACACAACCAGTGAAACACCCACTCAGCTGAAAATGCATCATAGATAACGTTAAGTCGCAATGGCAATGTCCCGGAGTTAGTCTATCTGAGGATATGTCACGAACCGCCAATTAAGCACTAGGCCTACATTTAAGTGAAAATGAATGGCAGGTAATATGCAGCTTTTTGTGTGTTTGAAACCAGCAAAATGGCAGGATCTTGTAGAACACGGATTCATACAAGTTCACATCATGCACCTGCAGTGTTTCTGTGAACAGTTGGAGGCTAAGTATAAGTTTAGCACAGATATATTTTCACTCGCTGAAAAAACTCTGAGTGATCGCTTCAGAGTTCTCTCTCCGTCAAGCGATCTGAGCTATTTTTCAGCTCATCTGAATGGATGCGCAGCGCATCTGTGTTTAACATTAGTTAAAATTAGTAGAATTCGTATAATTTTTATTATCTTATCAGTATTATTGTTAGTTTTTCCCCAATTTTTTGTTTTTTTTACAGAACCACTGAATGACCAAAAAAGCACCACCACCAGTCCTAAATTCAGTTAAAATGTCTATTCATTCATACAAGGTTACCAAGTTTGAATTCTAATTACTAAAGTTCTATCATTAAATAATACTTGATTATCCTAATATCATATTATAATGCTTTACCGACTGATGTTAAGAGTGTACTTTCAGATATTAAAAAGCTGTGCCATTTTACAAACATATACAGTGTTTTTTGGCTAGACTATTGCAATGCTCTCTTGGCAGGTCTTCCAGCCACTTCTATCAAACCTCTACAATTAATCCAAAATGCCGCTGCAAGATTAATCTTTAATGAGCCGAAAAGAACACGTCACACCTCTGTTCATCAATTTGCACTGGCTACCGGTAGATGCTCGCATTAAATTCAAGGCATTAAGGTTTGCCTACAAAACCACCACTGGCTATGCACCCATTTACCTAAATTCATTACATCAGACTTATGTGCCCTCTAGAAGCTTGAGTTCTGCAAGTGAACGTCGCTTTATTGTGCCATCTAAAAGAGGCACAAAATCACTTTCACAGACTTTTTCATTAACTGTTCCCTCCTGGTGGAATGACCTGCCCAACTCAATCCCAGCAGCTGAGTCCTTAACCATCTTCAAGAAAACGACTAAAAACACATCTGTTCCACCTTTATTTGACCCTCTAACTCTAACACTTTCTATTCTATTTTAATTCTACTTTATCTATAATTTATATTTATATTGTTCATTTTGTGTCTTTATTTTAACTAAAAAACAAACAACAACAACAAAAAACAAACACTAGGTTTCTATTTTCTCTATCTACTTGTTTTTCTTTGTTTGTGTGTGTGTGTGTATATGGTGTGTGTATAATATATAGTATTGTCTATATATGTATATATATTATACACCTTGTACTGTACTGCGCTTAGGCACCGAGGACTTTTCATTTGCACTTATATATTGTTGCTCTTTTGTGAGTTTGATGATTTATGTCTCATTGTGAAGTCGCTTTGGAATAAATATATATAAAAAATTATTATATATCAGTCTGGCGAGGTAAACTAAAAAACGGTACTAGCCATGGCGATTCAATGGACAAGGTGTCGTTTTAGAGGTTGCTTGAGCACAAATCAGCATTATTACATGAGTTCTGGAATGACTCATGGAAGACTGGCGTATTGGCTGCTGAAAAATTCAACTTGGTCACTCACATTCATAAAATATTTCAAAATATTACCGTTTTTACTGTATTTTTGATCAAATAATTCCAGATTGAGCATACAAGATTACTTTCAAAAATATGAAAGTTTTAACAATCCCAAATTTCTGAACGATAGTGTTATACCTAACAGTATTATACGGTGAAATAAATGTATTGTTTTAAGTTAAAAAATCAGTTTAAAAATACTATGAAAAACGGTAAAGGTACAATATGTAAGTTTTCGCCGCTAGAGGGCGCGTATTCAAAACAAACAAAAAAACAAAGGCGTAGTTTGATGACACCAGCCAGCATTTTTGAAAAATGTTGCCAGCCACCGCTTTTGATGATTTTCACTAAAAATTGATGGCCTCCAGAATATTTTGCTGTATGAATATTTGAATATGCAATACACCAAATAAAGATCTGTTTTATTCTAGCTTAAAGCATTCTTTTTTTATCAACACTTGAATATAGGTTGGTTTCATAAAAATGCATAATTTTGAGCAAAAAGGTGAGAAAATCACATTTTTATTTTTTTTTTTTTTTTTTTTTTTTTCAAAAAACTACATCTGGGTAATATCAGTTACGATTATCCAAGCATCTAAAAATCCAGTAAATCGCTTCCATCAACAACTCCAAAGCTTGCACAGACATATACCACTTCCTGGATCAACATTTTACTCCGTAACATTATGCAGTTTTCATTTATATGCTGCCATTGCTGATGATCACATTATTTTTCATATGCATCTGTTTACATAAGAGATCGCTCGTTTCTCCGTCCTGTTCACGTGTGTTCACTGTTTTATCATACTAGATACATTTGAAAGTTCTGTTATAATGCTACTCTGTGCGGTCGTCACCGGTCTATTAAAACGCACAACATATTAAAGCGTCTTTGGTGTTTCCATGTTTTCTACAAAACAAAACCGGAAATCGAGGGTGTATGACGTCATTGGAAGGTGAGGCAATGACCAGGGACGAGCCACTCTTTAAAACTGCTATTTCTCTGGATTTAAAAATTCTTCGAAACATTTGGGATAATGTAAGTACACAAATCAGCAAAATATATAACACTGTTCTAGTGGTTTTTGGATATTTTAATTAAAACATCTTACATATTGTGCATTTAAAGGATATCCCCAGAAATCCCCTGTATGAAGCATCATCACATTATATTATATATTTTTAAACAGTTGTTTCTTCTTATCAGTTATCAGTTTAATATGTTGAGCAAGCACATCTACCAACAAGTGTACAGATGAAGTGCCTTTCTAAATGATTTTTAGAGGAATCTCTTTTCATTTGCATTTATCTCTCAATAGTAATATCATGTTAATAGAGAGCCTGTGAGCAAATCAGACGCTAATGTTTCATTTTGCTGAAGACAGATAACTCTGAACTGGACTAATGGAAATGCACCATACTGGTGTGATCACATTAGTGTGTGTGTGTGTGACAAGTGAGGTGAGGTGAGGCAAGATCGGTCTTACCCTGGAGGACTCATAGGACGGGTTGGACTGGCCACCTGAGGCCCATGATGCTTGGCTTGTCCTCTCATCCATACCTGTCCAAAACACAGATTCACAACTCCATCAAAACGTGCCCACCCAATACAACACAAAATTGAGAGGGGAAAAAAAAGAAAGGAGTTTTATAATCTTTTTTGGGCTGTTTATTTATTATATTAAAACTAAAATAATGCAATAAAATGAACTAAATCAATCAAGTCTCCTGATCGATATGTCTATGAGCAGAATAACATTTAGTTGGAAATGCATATACTGGGAAAGGGAGAGGGGGTCTCGTTGGTCACTATGAGAAATGTAATAGATTAGGGTATTTTAGAAAGAAAAACATGTCTAAAAAATTATTTTATTTGCACTACAAATAAAAAATGCTAACTATTTAATAACGTAAAATATTTTATAAAAAAAGGTAAAACAACACTGCTGCAATTAAGCAACAATATAAGCAATGTAAACAAAACCACTTACTACATGTCTATTGCAGTGTTTTATCTTTAAACCTAAAAATTAAAAATTAAATATACATTTTAGAAGAAAACCTTGAAACACAGTAAATCTTTTTGAAAAACTATGAAAATTAATAGAAATTAACTGAAATAAACAGGCTTAAGATGAAGCACTGCACTTATGAAAAATAAAAACAAAATAAAAACAAATTAAAGCTACATAGAAATATAAAAAATAATAAAAATGACAACTAATAAACTACTAAAACTACTAAAATTAAAAGCTAATACAAATATATAATTAAACGCCATAATAGTATATAGATAATGCTAAAATAACATGTCTTTTTTGGCAAATTTAATTACTGTTAAAATAAATAAATAATTCAGTCTGGTGGGATTCAGTCTGATTGTGTTTCCTCACAGTAAACTGAGACTGCAGTATACTGTACATGACGCACTACTGATGACTGTATTCATTATACAGTTTTCAACAGTTTAAATCTAATGAATCATGTTGATCATAAAATACTAGAGAACAATGCACCTGGTGGAACTCTAAATGGTCCCAGCGCAGCGTTCTCCTGTATTCTGCTGCGTTTCAGTGGAATAAAATCATCTCATATATTATTTACTTGCGCATTCACCGACTGACAATTCAAATGAATGTATTTTCTAAAACGAAAAGGAGGGAGGGGTCAGTGTTTCCCGTCGTCATTCTCAGCCTGACTTCTGAAACCGCTTTCCAGGGCCAATGGCCGACACTACAGGACACGTGAAGAGTGGAAATGTTGAGCTCATGGCGAGTGGTCATGTCCAGCACAGCTCTCTTGGCAGAAGTAAAGAAAGAGTGCAGCAGAGCTGTTAATCCTCTACACTTCCATTCAAAAGCTGCACTTTACAAGCCTGCCACGCCACGTCATTTATTTTGCTTCGCATAAATCACTTTCAAAAATGCATCGCTCCCTTTCCCGCGCTGACGCTCTCGTGCCGGTGCAGCCGGGCCACTCGGAGTTGTCAGTGATGTATTACCGAAGCTCGTCAAAATAGCTGAGCGCTGAAAGTTTGATAAACCTCATATTTTACAAAGCCTCTCGGTTCCAAAAGACAGCCACAGAAAACACAGAAACTAATAAATAAATAAAAACGTAAAGTTGACGCAATTGACTTGATTCAACATCTGGTACGTGATGAACAAAAACAATATCTGGCTTTGAAAATTACATTTCGCTGAGGCTGTTGGGTAAAGATATATGATTGCTGGCTTCTTCAGGCTGTTTGAGCCAATATTGTTGTGCAGGTAACAACATTCCGTTCTTCAGTCTCATGTATGAGCTTCGAAATTGCAGAGGAACAAAACATCAATATCTCTCCACGCTATTGATAATCCATGTTTGTCATTTCAACAATTCTTTCTTATGTGATTCCAGCCCATTATAACATGCAACATGGATCAAACGTGAGTCAACAGTCAGGGAAAAATGACGGTGGTCTTTACACAAATACTGAACAGAGGGTCTCAAAAAAGCAAATCAAATAAATGTAGTGTTATTTTCATAATAATTTTGACAATATGCAAAACTGTAAGTGATCCTTGTACTGCATGGCTGAACGTGATATAAACTCAAATCACTATCAGCTGAACATTTGCATACAGAGAGCAATCTATTTACAGAGAGAGAAAGAGAAGTTTGATTGCTGTTTACTGATCTATCAATCGAATACATTCCTTTTTAACTCATTTATACTTTTTATATCCATTTATTTTCAAATTTTTTCAGAAATCATCATCTTTCTTTCATCTCATTTTTCAATCTTTCATCTTTCTTTTCTTTCCTCTCTTCATCATATTTGGCATCATCCCGCATCCCTGGTTTTCTTTTCCAGCCTTTATTATCTTTCATCAAGTTCTCTTCTTTTATACATCATCGTTCTTACAATAACCCACCATTTCCCATCTATTATCTATCTATCTCTCTATCCCATTCATCCATCTACACATCCTTCTTTCCACCCATCTATTCATGCTTCTTTCTTTCCACTCATCCATCCATCTTTTTATATCCATCCTTGCTTATTTTAATCATCCATCTATCCATCCATCTTTCTTTTCACTCATCCTTCCTTCTTTCTCTTTCTTTCGATCATCTTTCTTATTTCCTATTCATCATCCATAAATCTTTTCAATCAATCTATCCTTCCTTCTTTCTTTGCACTCATCAATGTCTTTTTCCCTTTCTTCCATCCTTCCCTTTTTATATCCATCCTTCATTATCTCTTTCATCCATCTTTTTCTTTTTCCATCATTCCACCATCTTTCTTTATATATATATATATATATAGAGAGAGAGAGGAGAGAGAGACTCGCTTTTTTTTTCCTTCTTTTGGGAGAACCTCCATTTTTCTTCTTAGTTCTATACATCTTCTTCTTATTCTTTCTTTCTATTTCTATCAATCAATCCTCCATACTGAAAAATCACAACATATATCAACACTTATTATGGCATATTATAGTGATTTCAGGAAACAGAAAACTAATATTTGGTTCATAAAGGGGTGCTCCGATCAGGATTTTTGAGGCCGATCACCGATCACAGAAAGCAGTATCTGCCGATACGATCACCGATACCGATCTTTTTAAAGCCTTCTTTTTATCATTTATAACTATTTATAGTGATACTCAAATCAGGATTTTTAGACATTTACTCGGGACCTGAATTTCATTTTTGAAAATGGGGGGAATTCACCTCTTAGGTGTCTCTTGTGAGAGGGGAAGCAGCTTTCAAACAGGGAGTCCGTGATGCCATCCGTGGCTGTTTTTTTTTTTTTTTTTTACAATTTTTTTTTAACACAAAACACAACATTATCCATTATTTTGATTTCAAATCCAAAACATTGTCACTGAAAATGCTTTTTCAGCATTGCAATTCTTTTTTTACACAGTACAGTAATACAATCTTTCACAGACATGTTTAAACACAATAAAAATATAACACATTATTCAATGCTTTTTACTTCAATATTTATATATTAAGTTGCTCAGGCAATTGGCAAAACATTTAAACTACTTTCCTTACATTATCACAAACTTACCATTGACAAAAATAGTCAGCTCTAATGCCTTTCCTTTTGCATTTAAATCTTTATTAAATGCAACCCTGCGGTTCATAAAGAACTTTGTCTTCCTACCTCCACAAGTGCCATCTATTATTGCCTTGTTTATCTAAACGTGCTCTTTTCCTTTAAACCTAGCCAAAAAAGCCATATGTGTTGACTGTGAAACACACTAGACTTTAATAATATGCATTTATGGAGTAATTACAACATTTTCGTGTCAATCCATGTTCATATATTTACTGCAAAAAATGCGCTGTTACATTAATTCAGCGCTTGCAGCGCAGCAATAGACTCTGTGTTGAAACGATCTCTGCACTGCTGCAGATGCACTGCTCCTGGATTGCACTGCCGGACCGCAACCGTGTGCAATGTGAACGATTTATTAATCCGTTAAAATTAGAAAAAATACGCACCGCATACACACTGCAAACAGAGTAATGTGAACCTTGCATAGAATGGTTAAAACAATGGCAAGATTTAAAAAAGAAATGCGAGTTATAAACTTAGTGAACGATGTGAAACTGCCTCGATTGTGCAAGTGACAATTCCCGTGTCAACTGTGCAGCGTGCAGCTCGCTTATAGTGCGAGCACTATAACAAATCACTACGCGATGTAGTGATTTGAAGCCATTTGCGTATATTGAGAGAGAAAGAGAGAGCGTCCGGGGGTTTCACGCTGTTTGTGAAATTACGTCTCACACAAGGTTTTCAAATTACTTTATAAGTTATTTAATGAATAAATATAACGGTGAGTACCTCGCCTTCAGCATTATAATTATTTCACCCACACCATACAGAGACTGAGACGGTGCCGCTGCACGTCGTGCCAAACCTCTCACAGCAGGCACGTCATCAGCTTGAGATCGTTTTTTGAGATCGGCCTTTTTAGAGACCGCCGATCAATCATCCCAACGTGATTATCGGTCGATAGTGATCGGTAGCCGATCAATCGGAGCACCCCTAGTTCATAAGATGGATTCATGATGTACTCTCTCATTATATAGGCTAAATTTAGTATATTATAATAAGTGTTGATATAAGTGTTGAAAAAAAAAAGAATAAATAAATGGGTAAAAAGCAAACATTAGATTATAAGGTTAGATAAGGGGCTGGGTGGCGTAACTCATTCAGTGTCGGAGCTGGAATGTGTAAAAGGGGAGACATGTGTTTAGTATTTGCAACAGAGGAAATTACCTCATAGGGAAGTTCCTCTCTGAGGACCATTGAGGAATTTTGTATATATTTACAACACTATCCATCAGTTTTATTCTTGCAAAAATTATCAAATCAGCACGTCTAATATAAATTTCAAGCAAACAAATAATCTTTAGCATGGGTATGACAAGCTAACTATGACGGTAATACAGAAAAATCAGAAAGTGTGTTTGTGTGTGTGTGTGAGAAAGAGAGAGTGAGAGAGAAACAGCCTCCTCCTTTCTGTGGTTTAGTTTGTTATGAGTCAGCTGCTCAATTTAACCATCTGCCAAATCACTGAGGGTTAAAATAAAAAAATGTCATGAGATGTTCTACGTCAAGGTCAGTGATTGAAAAAACTTGCCATTTCCCGAACGCCTAATTTTTTTACTTGAGCAAGTCTAGCGGTGCAGAGTTTCACCTGCCTCTATAGCTTTTCTTAACGGCCATTCATCACTTTTATACCAGTAGTCTGCCCTACAATCCATGTGTGAGAGGTTTATAAAACATACACTCTTCCCACTCGCCTAGTGTGAAACATTACTGCTGCAGAGACGGCAGCCAGTTCACAGCAGCTCACACAACAAATACACTCACTGATTCACAATCCCTGCTCCTCTCGCTGAACAAACAGTACGATTTTCCTTTGAATTTCCTGAAGGCCAATTTTTCACAAACATATAAAAATGTGTCTGCTATCTAATGAGCATGACATTAGTGACAAAAATGACTCACTGACATGGAACCCTTCTGTCCTGGGGGAAAAAAACAAACAAGTTATACCAATTTAAGTTTGACAAGTTATTTTATGGTAGCTGGATTGTTGATGGTGCAAGGGGGTCTACCGTCTAACAGGCTTTAAGGATACAGGGAGGAGGATACAGCTTTACAGGCTCAGGGGTAGTTTACCCAAAATGAAACTTCTATCAACATTTATTTATTACAAAAAATAAAAACACTTTGTCCATATGATGAAAATCAATGGGATTAAAAATAACACTGACACTCATTGGGGTTTGGGGGGGGGGGGGGGGGGGGGGGGGGGGGGGGGGGGGGGGGGGGGGGGGTCTTTATTGAATGGTCAAATACTGACCCTGGAGCACAAAACCAGTCTTAAGTCGCTTGGGTATATTTGTAGCAATAGCCCAAAAAAACATTGTATGGGTCAAAATTATTTTTCTTTTATGCCAAAAAATCTTTAGGATATTAAGTAAAGATCATGTTCATGAAGATATTTAGTAAATTTCCAACCATAAACATATCAAAACTTAATTTTTGATTAGTAAAATGCATTGCTAAGAACTTAATTTGGACAACTTTAAAGGCGATTTTCCAGTATTTTAGATTTTTTTTGCACCCTCAGATTCAGATGCGCGCACAATAGTGTATCTCAGCCACACTATTTCCTATTCTAACAACCCCCCCTTACATCAATGGAAAACTTATTATTGAGCGTTCAGATGACGAATAAAATCTCAATTCAAAAATTTAGGACCTTATGACGGGTGGTTTGTTCTAAGTCCAGGGTCACAAATTACAGTCAAAATTGTTTTTCACAAAAAGCAAAAAAAAAAACACATATTTGGAAAAGACAGGAGGGATGTAAAGAAAGAATATAATTTTGGGTGAATTATCCCTTTTTACCAGCTGACCAAATGTCTAGAGGTCACACACAGCCAAACCAATCACACACACGACATTGCTGTTTGCTTGATTTTACAAAATGTATGCTGACAGCACTACAAAATTATTAAAAAGGCACAATATGTAAGATTTTTTTATTAAAATATCCAAAAACCACTAGAACGGTGTTACATATTTTGCTGACTTGTGTACGTACTTATCCCAAAGTTTCGAAGAATGCTTAATACCAGAGAAATAAGCTATTTTAACTAGTGACATGGACCGTGTCTATAGTGTCATTGTGTCGTCTGCCAATGATGTCATAACCCCTCGATTTCCAGTTTTGTAGAAAACATGGAAACAACCAAAGACGTTTTAATATGTTGTGCGTTTTAATAGACCGGTGACGACCGCACAGAGT
Source organism: Sinocyclocheilus anophthalmus (assembly GCA_018155175.1). Taxonomy (NCBI): domain Eukaryota; kingdom Metazoa; phylum Chordata; class Actinopteri; order Cypriniformes; family Cyprinidae; genus Sinocyclocheilus; species Sinocyclocheilus anophthalmus. Next base: position 4,497 of record JADLZN010002207.1, on the reverse strand, counting down.
AGCATTATAACAGAACTTTCAAACGTATCTAGTATGATAAAACAGCACTGCTTTTTTTCCCACATACGCACGACCGGAAGGAGTGGAAGTGATTGACTGTGGCATAACAAAAGCTCCGCTGCTTTCGAGCCGTGTGTCACGCTCGTTCAGCGGCCTCGTTTCACTTTGACGGATTTCAGCCTCACCCTGCTTCATTCTGTTTCTTTAATAAATCATTAGCTCATCCATGAAAATGATTTCTGCCCGAGTCCCATCGGATTGCATCAGCTGTGGGGATGAAGACTACAACTCCCATGACTCCACACTCAGTCACGGCGTCATCAAACTAGCCTTTGTTTCTTTGAAATGAGCCCTAAAGCGTGCAAAAATTACTATTGTGCCTTTACTAATTTAGGTAATATAAAAACAATTACCATTTGTAAACAAATTTAAAAAAAATTGGGGGGGGGGGGGGGGGGGTCTACATACATTACTTTTGTTGACATGAACTGGGCAGCAGATCTAGTTCAAAGCATGCTTTGGATGGGACAGCATTAAGTGTATTAAATGTAGAAATTATGTGTAATATTATATGTTTTTCAGTAAAAAGAGAGATTTGTTATTGTTTAATGTTCAGTTATGATGGATGTTTTTGAGTTTTGTGGTTACCATTATTCTGAAGAGATAAGCTTGTGCGTAGGCTACCAGACTGATGTGTGTCGAAGAGCAATAACTGTACTAATGCCAGAACTGACACCAGTCTCTTCTGATTCTCTCATCTGATGTTACATTTAATAATACTAATAATAATAATCATCTTTAGCATGCCAACATGCTATCGCTATTATCGAACATGAGAACTTAAATTTATTAAAGTTGCACTACTTTTTTTGTTCAAAGTGGACAAAATGTATATAATCAGAGAGTACATCATGAATCCATCTTACAAACCCCTTTTTTTTCCTGAATCACTATAATATGCCTGTAATAAGTGTTGATATTCTGACTGGCAAGACAACAACAGCTGTGGAGTGGCCTAGTACCTGTGTGACTAAGCTTCTTCCACTAGATGCATGCAACTCTTTATTTACCGCTATAGCGCAACGGTTACGTGTACCTTTAAGCTGTTCAACAAAGAACTTTATATTTTTAAGGTGACATATCATGAAAATCGGACTGTTCAAGGTTTTAAGTGCTATAATGAGGTCCCCGGTGCATCTACAAACCAAGGAAACGTGAAAAATCTTAACCCAGTAACTTTGTTTTGGGAAGCCTTTTTCTGCAAGAGTCTGAAAAAACGAGCGCGTCTGATTTCGCTCCCCTAGTGACGTTGCAAAGGGATCTCATTATAATATTACCACCCCTTTAATCTGTAAGTTTCCACCCACAGCCCCGTCATTTGATTTCACAAGCAACAACGGTGTACCTGCTCTAATGCCATGGCGAAAGTTTGAGCAAAACATGCTAACTGTTCTGTCTTTGGCTGCACAGACGAGCACAGAACACTATTTACAGTCCCAGCCTCGACCCCCCCCCCCTCCCGAGGAGACAAGAGAGCAGTGGATTTATTTGTTTATTTAATGTATATTGCTGCTGCTACACAGATCTAAAATAAACATGCAATCTATTTCCCAGCTGTTTACCTTCACAGAAATAACCAAGTGTTTTTGTAACTCGTGTGTTTTTAACGTAAACTTGTGTTTTTAACATAAACTGTAACTCACTGTATTTAGGGGTCGCTTTGTCTGTCTCGCCTTCAGTTGGTCCAAAATGCTGCGGCCAGATTTTTAACAAAAACTAGGAAGAGGGAAAATATCACTCCTGTTTTGGTTGGTTTGCATTGGCTTCCCATTGAATATAGAATCCAGTTTAAGGTATTACTATTTGTTTACAAGTCCCTCACATGCTTGGCACCAAACTATTTATCTGATCTTCTCCCCCATTATCAGACCAACAGGCCATTAAGGTCATCAAACACTTTGTTGTTGTCTGTTCCTAAGACAAGTTTAAAACTTAAGGGGGATCGGGCATTCTCGGTGGCAGCACCTCAGTTGTGGAATAACTTGACTCTTTACCTGCGACCGGCCACTTCTCTTCAGGTTTTTAAATCATTAGTAAAGACATATCTTTTTAAAAAGGCTTATGGGCTGGAGTAACTGCTGTATACAGTTTTATTGTGTGTATATTTAATGTTTTGTATTATTTCTGTCACCTTTTTATTGTAAATTTGTTATGGTTATTGGCTTAATTCTACTTCTCTGTGCAGCACTTTGGTCGGCTCTGTCGTTTTTAAATGTGCTATATAAATAAATTTAAAAATGAAACTGAAAAACTTGTGTGTGAATGAGAACTTCGTTTAGTACTCACATGCTGTGACAGCGCTTTCTGTCCGTGTGCTTCGGATGTAACCGTATATGAGAAGTTTAAACTAATATGGTTTAAAACGCATGGTTTCAGCGTGATAAACATGATAATCAGAACCAAACAGATGTTTTTTAGCAGGTACGAGCTGTAAAGGCACAACTCTATTCTGGAAAAGGGGGCGGGAAGCAGCAGCTCATTTGCATTTAAAGAGACAGGCACGAAAAACAGCGTCTTTCTGCTTCCAACGTATTTTGAGGTGAAAACTTAACAGACACCTCTGGGGGACACCAGAGGACTTATATTACATATTGTACAAAGGGGCATAATATGTTATAGCTTGTTTTAGTTTTGTTTTATTGATCTAAACTAATTGCGTGGAATAGTTTTCCTAAACTTATTTACGTTCACTGAACTTTTTTGATGGTAGAATCTTCTGGAACCCACCATCAGATCCAGTTTCATCTGGATTTATCAGTAGGGTATGCTCTAATTGCACAAGTATAATCAAACTCCAAGCACGCCTTTGATAGACCCTCAGCTCGCTTTCCCCCAGCATCGGCAGCTATACATGTATCATATAGCTCATCTTTATAATTATTTCTGAGGCTTAATTTTTTATGCTTAATTATGAAAATTAGCTCCAAAATAAATGCAAATTATGCATGCACAGGCTTCCCGACCTAACTGCTGTGGATTCTGCGTTCAAGCACAATGCCAAAGAGTATTCATTTACATGCAGCTCCCGTCCAGAGAAGGATTTAAATATGGATTTAACTTGGCACAGGCTCTGCCTTGTGAGCAAATCTTTGTCTTTCCTGTTTTAGCATCTGGCAACCGTGAGAGACTCTTCTTTAACATTGTTTTACTTCTGCATTTCCAGACTAATCAGGACTTTTTCTCTAATTTGCTTTCATGGAATTACTGGGGATTTTAAGGGTGTCTTTGTCCTGCGTGTCAGCTTTAATGAGGAAAAAAGCATGACGAAAACCTTCAGTAATGCATGGCGGCATTAATAACAAAAAGACTAGCCGACTGAGCGGTTTTGCATTGGGTCAAAAAGGCATAGTGGTTATACAGTTGGGATGAGAAGTGCTGGTATTTCCAGTAGGCTAAAGTTATACAGACACGTGCAAAGATTTTTAAAACCAAATGGGACTAAATGCCAAAACATATGTTTTGCGTATTATTATAAAGGGAAAGCTACTTGCATGTGAATTTGATCAAGGTTGGACCTTGAGGCCTAGAGTTGAGAACCCCTGCTCTACTGAACATTAGCCATCCAGTAGCAGAATTTTACACCCCTGTTCTGGAGTATCCAAATCAGTACTAATGAAAGGGATGGGGCTAGAGTCAAGAGATACAACTCAGGGAAAATGTTAAGCATTGCAGTTGCAGAGTTCAAACATGGGAATATTGTTTGTTCCTCAGAAAAATATGTATATCAGGAATCTTCAAATCTTGTACTGGAGGTCTGCTATCCTGCAGAGTTTAGCTCTAAACCCGATCAAATTCAGCTGCCTTTTAATATTCTAGGTGTATGATTAAGGTTAAACTCTGCAGGACAGTGGATCTCAAGGTCCAGATTTGAAGAACCCTGGTCCACCCTGATGTTTCAAAAAGTTGACTGGCCATAAGCTCCTCATAGTCACACAGTACTAGGAGAGCATTTGAAAGAGTGGCCCACCTGCTCTCAATGGCATATAGTTTAACGGCTTTGCTTTTCTACAGGTGGTAGACTCTTTTCCAGACTTCACAGGGTCAGAAGTGAAGCAGTCAGGGAGCATCCAGAGTGCTTTAGCCCCAACCAGCACAAGATCTATCTGAAGAATAGCTACACCCTCCCTGCTCTCCGTCAGGAGATTTACCTCAATGAGCATTATGGGAAAACTAAACCTCTTGAGAGTCCAGGCAGCCCAACTAAACAATGTCTTGAGAACTGTACAACTCACTCCTACTGTGAAGATTCAGGACGCCAACAGGGGGGTTCTCTAGGTTTGTATGCAACAAGGACAGATAATGAGCTTCCTTCTCTTGGTCTACCCAATGGTCTCAAGTCTTTACCTCAGGATAATATTCCTCTTCCCATTCATCCCTGTGTGATTGTGGACACTCGAGATCCTCTTGATGTCACTTCCGACCTTCTAGGGAACGATG
>JADLZN010002206.1:0-114810 GCA_018155175.1 Sinocyclocheilus anophthalmus | reverse complement strand
CTATATTATTGCATAATATAAAAGCAGTCCAGAGAATGTATGACACTGCAAGATAATGCAATTTTATAAAACAAAACACCTGTTACGCTCCAAAGAGCACTTGTGGTTTGCTATGATTAGGTTCTTGTGAGTTTTTAAGAGAACCACATTCCAAAAGTTCCTGACCATTTGAAATTCCTTTTGTAGTCCCTGGGTGTTTCCTGCAACAAGCAATTAGTTTGTTCACACTGATGGAAGTATACCCAATCGGAACATATTTGATGTTTAACGTAGTTATGACATTTACATTTAATCATTTAGTAAATGCTTCTGTCAAAACAACTTGAGAAACTTTGTCATAGAAGAGCTTAGTATATTCACAATGTCAAATTTCCACAGTAAGCAAACATAAGGAGTGAGATTTTGGAGAGATGGGATTTCTACCAAGCATGACACATTCAATAAAATGTCCTGGCACTCGTCATTTTCGTACCTGTTTAGGTCACGGTGTTCAGGTGCAATCACACTTAGACTTTGAATGCCATTCACTTCCATCCATATGCATGTGAGTGGGAAAACGGAAACGCAAGCACATGTGAAGAAGTTTTGCAAACTTGTCCCAAAGTTCGAATTTGGTCAACTCTGACCTAAATATTTACATAAAGTTGGTTGACCAATAGCAGAGCTAAAAGTCACAGACTGACCTCTTGGGTCCAAATCTCAGAGCTGCATACTGTTTGCAAATTTCCAAGAAAATGGTACAAGTATATTTAAAAAAAAAAGTTAAAAAATTATTTTGATTTTACATTTATTTAAAAACATTAAAAAAGTGCAACATTGCTGTTGTGATATTCATCACGATGTAACGACACATGCTCAAAGCCTAGTGTGACTTTTAGGCATTACAAAAAAAATGAACAGAGAAATGAAAGTGGAGGGGGGTCTGAATGCAGCGGGCAATTACAGCAGATGGGCACAGGTGTTTCCAATGATGCCATTTCCCCTTGCACTACTGTTTGTACAACAGGAATATGGAGGCAGGTGGTCATGAGCCTCTATATGCGCTCTATACTGCGAGCCACTGCTTAGCCAGCGGCTACTGGAACCGCTTAAAAAAAAAAAAGACCAGGAACAGGGAAACCACACTCTGGCTGCTCCAGGAACAACCACTTCCCATCTGTCTGCTCACCCCAACAGACACAGCCGTCAATGTGACTGTATTCCCTTCGTGAAGTGCTAAATTCACACCTCTCAGATGAGGGACGAAACCGTTTCACAAGTGATTAAAATGTCTGACAACTGTTACATTTTAATTGAAATACAAAATATGAATAATGATAAAACTTGTTTATGTTTTACATTGAATTATTACTATTAACAGACCATTAACTACAAATTTGCCTCAATTAACTAATAATTTGCTGCTTATTAATAGTTAGTTATGTAGTTGTTAAGTTTAGGTATTGGGTATAGAATTAGGGATGTAGAATATGGTCATGCAGAATATGTGCTGTATAAGTACTAACAAAACAGCTAATATTCTAATAATAAGAAACCGTTCCTAGTGAGAATTGGTCCCTATACTAAAGTGACAGTGTTATCTTTACATTTTCTGAATCAAACACATGACGCTGCATTGCTAACACCTGTTGCTCTACAGGAAGTCTCGTATCTGCAAACTAAATCACAAATCATAAATGGGCGCCACTTTCTTTTCAAACAAGAATATTTCTGTTCTTTGTGAGCTAAAACTGACGTTGCAGTTATCCAACTTTCTGCAGCAACAAGTTTTTTCGCACTAACATTTCCAGAGGGGAAAGTGTCCAGGGTGAAAGTATTCCAGTAATGTAAACCTCTGAATAGCGTGTAATGGAAGTAAATCGCTCCTTTGATATCTTGTGCCGCAAGAGCTGTGTGATGACATCAGCGGGGGTCCTCCGGGGCCATGGTTGGCCTTGTGTGGAATGCTAATTGATGCTCTGTCAGGGCTTCCCTTGGGTAACTGCGAGGACTGATAGAGGCAGATTAACGTCCACGCATTTATCTGACCATCGAGACGCCTTTACATGGCTTCTCTTGAATGGGTCAAAGGTGGAGGGTGCAGTGTGGGGTGAGGGCTGACCGACAGCACTGACATCATTTGTTCAGAATATCTGCATGGTGAGCTGCACTGTCGTCAACACCGCATGCAGTTTTCCACCTCTTGTTTTATTTTCTCTCACAATAAATCAGATACGAATGAAGTCATGGTCGCACAAAACACACACACGCACCGTAGTGTAGTTGGTTTGAATGTGGAGTAATACCCAGATAACCTGCAAAGGTCATATAGCGACATTAATCTCAGTCAGCCCTGACATCTTCACACCCCACACAAGAGTAGATCTATTCAAATATATTATAGATATTCTTTCTACCTCCCACAGTCCTTGTAGCGCATTATAATATTGGACTGTAATGCAATACAATATGGAAATGCTGCATATAAAACACTAGGCAAAGCAGGGGATCCCGAGCATGCACTTTACATGTCTTTTAGATGGGGCTATTAGTTTGCGCGCTTGGATGTGTCTTTGCACAAGGCATTAAAAGGCACTGTGGAAATTTTCTTTGGCGCACAAATGCATTCGACAATAAAACCCCACATTAAAAGAGTGCTCGCAGGAGCGTTGTATTTTCTCTTAATACCTGAGTGACTCATAGAGAATCTCTTAATATCAGCGCAGCTTACGTGGACCTCAGTGCCAAGGGCAGATTAGAAACTGACGAAAGTTTCTGCATTTCGCTTAGCTGCATAGACTCCATTCCATCTGCTCGCTCGGGTACCATGGAGACGAGGCCTTGTCTCGACTGTGAAGATTTCTGGACGGAGAGCGCTTGGTGCGAAAACTGCCTCTCTCCAAATGCTCTGAAAGATGAGCCAATAATTATATAGGCAAATAAATCCTTTTTATTAAAAACTGTGTTAATAGTCCCAAAGGTTGTTGTTCAAAAGCAAACAAGTTCCCTTAAGACACCACTAAACGGTCTAAGAAAAACGATTTGTATTTTGCATAATGCACATTACATACATTTAATCAGTAATACTTTAAAATAAGGTTTAATTTTTTTTAACAATAATTAATGCATTAAGTATCATGAGCTAATAAAAGACAAAATTTTACTGATCTAGGTTAATGCATTTTATACAACTTAAAATGTTAAAAATGCATTATATATACATATTACTGTATTTTTCTTGACATTATTAACATTATTAGTAGTAGTAGTCAGTATTGATTTATTTTCTCCAGGTGCTTTTGGTATGGTTAACAAACCATTAACTACGACTTTTTCCTCAATAAACTCCTAATTTGCTGCTTATAAATATTTAGTAAGGTAGTTGTTAAGTTCAGGTATTGGGTAGGATTAGGGATGTAGAATATGGTAATGCTGAATATGTGCTTTATAAGTACTAATAAAAAGCCAATATGTTAATGATAAGCAAGTTAATAGTGAGATTGGTCCCTATACTAAAGTGTTACCTTTGGTATTTGTTTCTGTTGTTTAATAAAAGAAAATCAATAAAAATAAGAAAAAGGTATTATTATATGTAGAGTATTAACCTTGCCTAATTAATGCAGTGTTTTCATTGTTAGTTCATGATACCTAATGCATTAAAGGAAAAAGATATTTTGAAAAATGTCTGTTTTTTATACAATGAAAGTCAGTTTTATTGTATGAACAAAAATAGTTGAAATAATTTTGTGGTGTGCAAAAGAAAACGAGTCAGGTTTGGAACTATAAGAGGGTGTATAAATGTACAGAACTGCATAATTGTAAAGTCCATTTAATCGAGCTTCTGTCATCTGAATCAGATCATTTGCTATGAATGATAAGTCTCGTGGGAGCCAGAAGCTGCCTATCCAGTACAAAATCTCACCCTGATATGACTCATAGCTGCGCCTAACGCTTGTGCTATGGGTTTGGTGTGACCGTTTGGCATCTCTGGCGGCCCCCTGTGTGGGTGGGAATGCATTCTGTCTGCATTACTCAGTACTAAGTACCTGTGAAGCTTTAGCAACATGATACACTCCATCAACATGCTGCAAGTCTTGTCCTGCTGTAGGGGTTTATACGTTTATCCTGTAGGTAACGCTGGCTACCTCACGCAGAGTGTACAATACACACATGTGCTGGTCTCATGACCGCGGCAGACTGGGTGGGAAGACGGTGGAGGGTGGGAATGTGTTAAGTGTATACATAGAGACCACACCGAGTGCAAGTCACGTATGAAGGAGTTCAGGGTCATAACGGTATCTGTGTGACATAACGTGGACCAGGAGCCACCTCAACTAGCAGATAAAAGGAACATTTTGTTTGTTGCTTCCAAGGTTATTGCTATCAAAACTATCACAAAGACAAAAACTAACAGTGAAGTAATCTTCAATAGACATACAAATATGAGATTGAAATATAAATGTGCACTACAAAATGAATAAAAACTCATTAAAAGTACAGGGAGAAAAAATGACATTTAATTTAGTAATTAATCTCCTAAATTGAGTTCATCTGATCGAATCAATGACCTAAATAACAATAAATGATGACCATAAAACTAACTAAAAATAAAAAACCTAAAAAAAAAAAAATTAAATGAATAAAGTCGGGAACACTTTAAATTAGTATACACTAATAAAGTACATACAATAATTGCAACGTATTAGGTTATAGTTTCATCATAACTTAGTAATACATTAATAGACTCGTACAAATAGTGAGTGTCATTCATTAGCACGTAATTAACACAATTATTATGCATGTTAAATAAAAGATAAAAGGCTATTATGTATGAACTACAGTTTATAAACTATGAATTAACTAAACAAATAGTTTGTTAATTATTTGTAAGTATTTTATTAGTGTATACTTATTATAAATGGTCAACAATTAGTCAAATATGCTTCATGATTTATGTTTTGTTTGTTTATTTGGTTGTGTTGGATATTAGTTAATGCATCACGATCATGAGCTAACAATAAACATTTTTTAAACAACATGTATTTACTTATTTATTGTAAATGTATACACTATAGTTCAAAAGTTTGGGGATGCATTTATTTATTATTCAAAATACAGTAAAACAACAATAAAAAAAATTTATTTTAAGAGATTTTAAAATGTAATTTATTCCTGTGGTGGCTGATTTGGATATCAAAAGCATTATTATTTTACTATATTATTTTGTAAACATTATGCTGATTAAGAATTTTTTGTGGAAACCTGACGCTTTTTTCAGAATTCTTAATTATTCATTAATCAAGTATTTAAAGAAACCTTTATTTAAAATAAAAAATTTTGTCACATGTTAAAGGTCCATACTCTCCGCAATTACTTTATCTTTGCGGAATAAAAATTAATTTAAAAAAATCATACATTTAAAAACATTAAAATATCTTACAGACCCAAAATTTTGAACAGTAGTATACATTTACAGTATACACTCATTCATAAAACACTAACTGTTAATTTGTTCATTTATAACTTGAAATGTCAAAAAATGTATATGAAAAAATTTACCTTAACTATATTAACCTTACTGTTAATTGTTATTTCATTCTAGCCATTGATTTATCATTTACATTGGATGAAAGATGAACAATATGTCCCACCTGTAAAGTCAGAATCATAGCATTTTAATTAGCCCAAAGCTGCAGCGTGATTCTTCAATGAGCATCCTGGTCCTTTCCACATGTAGACCAGCAGCCAAGGAAGAGGATCCCTCTATGCCCAGATGCATGCGGCAGATGTGCTTCACTTCCTCTTTCCCTCCCTCCCTCCCTTCCTTCTCTCTCTCTCTCTCTGTCATGATCCAAGGTGTGCACATTCCACACTGCATCCTGCCACTGGAACGAGAGGGGGTTAAACAGACAAAGAGACATGATCACTGCGTGCATTAAAATATCTGGACTGCAGACAGTTCTGGGCATCCTTATCCTCTTTGTTGGCATAGTCGACTCCAATATGTTCATACATTAATTTTACATCCAATAGTGGAAGAGGTGCCCATGCGTGATGATGACGGCAATCATCTTTCTAGAGAACATTTTCGAAATGGATTACTAAAAATACAAATGTTTCCACAAGCAGTAATCCGTGACCCGGCAGGTTAGGGATGATGGAAGTGAATATGTACAGACAGGACTAGCTGTTAGACATCTGAGAAGAGGTCAACAGTCAAGGGTTAATTGTCTTTTAATATAGCAACTGTGACATCACTGCCAAAAGTCATCCATATGACCACTTGCATTTCTTATATTTTTATTTTTTTTAAATCTTGCCTTGCTTTTCAAATCACATATGGCACCATGCAGGCATCAGGTTTGATGACTAATAATCATGTCATCGTAAAGTCAAATTTGATTAACAAGAGTCATCGTGGATGTCTTGTCTTTGACATCATGTTACATTTGACCCTGATGTAGCAGGATACAAACTATGTCATTGCGATGTTCTTTCATCAGATCCACTGCTCTTAAAGGAACAGTGCAACCAAATCTACATTTACTGACTCTCATGTTGTTCCAACACAGTCAGTGTTTCCCCTAGGTTTACGGCTTTGGGGGGGGGGGGGGGGGGGGTACAGTTTTTCTGGACTCCTTCTTAATTAAAATCATGAACCTAAACAATTTAACATCAATATTAAAGTTAACAAATATTACGTTTTGAGGCCTTTTATGTTTATATTTTTTACCTTATGTTTTATTGTTACCAAATTCTGTTTTAGCATGTCTGATTATTTGAATGCATAAAACAACTTATTTTTTTACAATAGCCCTATGAAAAGTTTAGTTTTTTTTCAGAAATTCTGTGTTGTGTATTTACTTTTTTTTTAAGGCATAAAACATTCATTTAATCTTTGAAGTAATGAAAATTAAACAAATTAAAATTTTTGGAAAATAAAGGTAATTTAATATTACAATTAAAACACTGACGAAATATTGAATGCTTATTCCTTAAAAAATAAGGTTTTAATAATTTTAGTAATAGTATTAGCAGTCTGTTACGTACATTCTACTCAAAAATAGTCATATATTTCTGCCAATGCCCTCAAGTTAAACAGAACTTTTATTTTGACGGGTTGCCGTGAATACTATTACATTTCTGTGTGTGTATGACATGATGATAGTTTACTGAAATGAAACGGTCAAATGCACATGAGGTGACTCTCAGAGCAGTTCTAGAGATCATGTTCATGTGTTCATATACTCATATATTGAGGCGGCAGAGGCTGAAAACACCGCAAGCGTCACACGCGCTTTACGCGTTACACACAAAACCGGCGCGTCTGCGCATACATAACACAGATACACGCGAATTCATATTTAAATATGAATCGGGAGGGGATTGTGTGTGTGTGTGTGCGCGTGAGCGCGCGCATTGGGCAGAACTCCGCTGTGCGTGATGCAGAGAGCGTGACCATAACGTAGAGACCAAAATGATATGCCATTGTGTAAATAAGATAAATAACATAAGGATATTTAGTTTGCTTAATGAAAGAACAAAGTATAGACATGTTCTATAAGAAAGGTAACTTCAAATGACTTCTTTTGTGATCTGGCGCTATAGAGAAAATAAAATTAAAATGAACTTGACCTTCAAGGGGGGCGGGGGGTGCCGTTGGAGGGGCGGCCGCCCCCCTAAAATAATGGCAGGGGAAACACTGACAGTATGCTTTTAATTTTGAATAATGTACAACAAAAACAATTCGTGCTGCTTTGGGCAATAAATGTCTAAATACAGTAAACAAGAAAATTCGCATTTTTGTGGGAACTATTTCTTTAAATTACTGCAATTTTTGTGCCACGGTTCCACAGCAGCAGACTAAGAGTGACACTATGAAATATGGTAACGTCTGGCTGTCAACTGTGCACTGCTGTTGCTCATTACTGTATCTGACCACATGACCCTGGTACGATCCCTGATGCCCTACAGAGTGGGACAGTAGCTTACAAAGTCTGGCTGTCCAGCACAAGATCTGGCGAGGCAGCACAACTCAGCAGTCAGGAAGCATCTGACCCCAGCCAGTGGCATGTGACACGGGTTAGATTTTCATTCATACCCTGAGCCTTGTAGAAAGGAAGCTGTTGTGCAATATGAGGAGGAGGGGAGAGAAGCCATCATTGATGGATGAAAAAGAGGAAGAAGGCATGACAGAAATGAACACCACATGACAGGATGCCACCTTACAGGGTTACAGTTTCTCTCTCTCTCTCTCTCCTCTTCTCTCTCTCTCTCTCTCTCTCTCTGAAAGTCTTTTTACCATCTATAGAGTTCATCTGGTAAATCTTTCCTTGTTGGTGCACTTGCTTATCTAATTATACTTAAAAGCAGCTGATGGCAAACTTAACTAAGACGGTTCACAAAAAAAGAGATGGTTCATCCAAAAATAAAATTCTGTCATCGTTTACTCACCCTCATACTCCAAACCTGTATGATTTGATATGACCCGTATGAAGAGATATTCAACACAGTGTACTTTTCCATACAATGAATCACTTTTTCCACATTCATTGTATTAAAAACAGCATTATTAACATCGTGATAAATATATTTTTTGTGTTTCACAGCAATGTTGGGGAGTAACTAGTTACATGTAACAGACAAAATAATAAGGTTACACTTTATTTTAAGGCGTCCTTGTTACAGTGTAATTATACATTTAAGTACTGAGTAATATTAATTAACTACATGTACTTACTATATGGTTAGGGTTAGGATTAGGGTTTGGCTTAGGGTTACTTGCATGTAATTATGAATAATTAATTGTTATTATAACAGTAAGTACATGTAACAAGGACACCTAAAATAAAGTGTAAACCAAAATAAATAATGTAATCTGTTACAGTTACTGAGAAAAAAATGTGTTATTAAATCAGTTACTTACAAAAATGTTAATGATTACAAAGGGGGTTACATCTGAATTTTCACACACGTACATATTTTATTGATTTCTTTCCCAAATTGCATTGACTGCTCTAAAATATGAGACCAGGGGCGTCGTAAGGGGGGGAAGGTTAGGATGATTCTAAGGGCCCGGCAATGGAGGGGGGCCCCCCAAGGAGGAAACGCGATTTCTACCGAGGGGGACCCCCCTGGAACGCAATGTACCGAGGGCATCGTGGAACTCGATCTGCACAGAGGGGGAACCCCAGAACGATCTCAAAGTAAAAAAAGGTGCTAAAGTCTGATTTTGTGTTGGCTGTGCTTTAAAATTAAATTATTATAATCTTAATTCAATTGATAAAGAATTCTGAAAGTCTGATGGTAATCAGTGTTGAGTACTACTGTAAAGTTAACACGGTAAAAGTAATCACATGCAATCAGGTAATTAAAAAGGTACACTACTTATTACAATTTAAATAGGGTAACTTGTAATCTGTATAAACTATTACATTTCCAAAGAAACCTTCCAACACTGTTTCACAGTCAGGTGGGTTCAGAACATCATGAGGGCAAGTACATGACAGAATTTTCCGTACCTTTTTAGATTAGAGAGAACACATATTCACTATATTCACCTCAATAAACTCCTAATTTGCTGATTATAATTAGTTATTAAGGTAGTTGTTAAGTTTAGGTATTAGGTAAGGGGTAAAATAAGAATAGAATCCAGAATGCATATATGTGCTTTATAAGAAAAATAAACAGCCCATATGCTAGTTAATATTGAATAGTGTTCCCTAATTTAAAGTGTTACAGAATTTCAATTTTTGGATGAACTATCCCTTTAATGGCTGCTCCAGTGACAGCTCTACAAAAGCTGAATCTGTGATTTCGAGCTTCTCACTCTCCTTTATTTGAAGATCCTCTACAACTCGGCACACAGCAAGATTTTGAGTGTGTCCTTTTGTTTCGAGTAGCTTAAGAGTAAGACTGTTGCCTAGCGACTACCCTGCATTACAGCATTACAACACATACTTCAGGGTAAGTATGTGCGTGTTTTTTGTGTGTGAATCAGCCGAGAGTCTGTTTTCCAGTGCAGGGGATATCCTAAGGGTTAATCTCGAGAGAAAACATCTTCCCCCTCAACCCATTTATGGATGCCAGGCCCAACAACAAAACAACAAAACACCAAAAAGCTCCGGAGACAGTAAAAACATCCCAAAGGGAAGCCATCATCCATCTATCTATCTATTACACACCAACACCAAGTCTGGGGTCAGCAAGATTGATTGTGTTTTTAATAAGGCGCTTATGCTCATAGGTGTTTTATTTAACAGGAATATTAGAATTTTATTGTTAATGGTAATCATGTTTTGTTAATTTTTATAATATAATGATTCCTGTGATGGCAAAGCCATTACTTCAGATTTCACATGATACTTAAGAAATGATTTTAATATGTTGATTGGTGCTCAAGAAACATTTCTTATTAGTATCAATGTTAAAAACAGTTGTGCTGCTAAATATTTTTGTGGAAACCATGACACATTGTTTTCAGATTTCTTAATGAATAAAAAGTTAAAAAAAAAATATAAGTAGAAATGTCTTAAGTCATTTTGAAAAAAAATTATGCTCCGTCCTAATAAAAAGTTCATTTAACAAAAATCTTACTCACTTCAAACTTGGTAGAATGGTATAGTGTATATATACAATTATAACAAAATTAATCAAATATAAATTCCAAGCTATTTCCTCACTTTCTCACCAATGACATTTCTTATGCTTCTTGTCACAATGTTCTGGTTTAAGTGCAAGACTTTGGGCTCTAAAGAGTTAAATGCAATGCTGAAACATTGAAACACGAGAGCTGATGAGGAAGAGGAAAGCGAGAGAGGGCATGAGGGAAATTTAAGGGAACCAGGGTAAACAGTCAGAGAACGGTCTTTCTCTGTTTCTCTCATCTCAACACAGACTTTCAGATGCTGAACTCCACAGAAGTGACAGCTCTGTTCCTCAGCAGCCATTAACAGCATCGCTGGACTTACACTGCAACGGCTGCTATACGCCACCCGGCACAATGTGACCACAAAAGGGATTGGTGTCTTTCTTGGCGCTCAAACTACTTTGAAGACCCCATTTCATTGGCAAAGCTGAATCAGCCTTGAAAAATGCAACACGGCTGAGTCATACTTCCTCCTGGATATGACAGCGCTTCCTCCACAAACTGATCTGTCCTCCCTCCCCTCCCCACATTTTAAAAAACATTAAAGGGACAGAACATGGAAGAAGTGAGAAGGCAATGAGTCCACTCTGGTCTCAAACGTAATAAACCTACATGGAAATATAAGACAGGCAAGCTCAAAATAAATGACTCAGAATGCATGTGATATATATGGCCTTGATTTAAATCTGTTTATATATTATACAGCATTTTTATACAGCTCTTTTTTTTTTAAAAGGAAATTAATAATTTTATTCAACAACAGTGTATGATTCTGATCAAAAGTAACAGTAATGACATTTGCATGACCAAAAATTCACATTTTCGTAGTCGATTTTTGTATTACTTTTGAGCTTTCTAGTCATCAAAGAATCCTGAAAAAAATTTTATCATAGATGCCACAAAAATACAGTTTTATTAAGCAGCACAGGTGTTTTCACAATGACAATAAGGAAAATACTTCTTGAGATTCTGAAGGATAAAGAAAAAAAATTACTTTGCCATTACAGGAACGATACATTATATAATTCACAGTATATATATATTAAAATAGAAAACAGCTGTTTAAATTGTAATAATATTTCACAATATAACTGGTTTTATTTTTTTGAGCACGAAATTCTCCTTGGTGGCCTAAGACATTTGTCAAAATAAATAATTTACCAACTTTTAAAACAGTAGCGTATAATATTCACATTTTATAAGGAGTCATTTATTAGCTTTGATTTTGTATTTTATTGATTTTTAAAAATAATTTCTACATTTACTACTACTTCGTTATTATTATTTTACAATACCCATTTAGATTAAAATATATAGATTTATTGATATATTATAAAACAATAGATATTAAAATAACAATAAATAGACTTCTGTCCCATCGCTGAACCCCGGCAGGAAATTCCAGAGACTGATGAAAGACCTGTTGCACTTCTGCAAATACAGCATCAAGCATGGCTGCTGAACTATTTAGGTGATTTGAGTAATTGCTTAAATGTAATATAAAACAAAGAGGGGAAAGTTTTGCTAACAACACACATGTCACACGAGTAAACAAACACAGTCCCCATACGCCTAACAAACACACACCCTGGTCAAATGGTACGTCATTTCTACAGGTGTCACTTGTTAGAAGTAGGATCTTTCCTCTCTGCTTTGTTGACACATAACAGCACAGCCATAAAAGACAACGACTCTCGTCAGATGAGTGACGCCGACATAGGGGATCAACCTCTGCCGGATTGTCCCAATGATATCATTACTTGCTGCCTCAAACACGGACTGATTACTTAATAAATGATGTAGATAGAAAACATTTAGTTTTCCATTGACACAAGCACACAGGGTCACAGGTGCCGGGAGCATCATGAACTCCACTAACTAAAGTCATAAAAGAAACCTAAAGCTTTCGTTTTCCTTGAACTCTATTCAGGGGGTATTCTAGACTGAGTGGAAAAGACATGACTCATAGAGGGAGCAAATGGTAGGAAGAGAGCAGACAAATATGGGCTCTGCACTCTACTTCACTGAAGACAGATTCGCCAGGGCTGGACGAAAGCGTGTGGACCGGATCGAGAGCGGTTGAGACCACACTGGAACCCACCGAGACCCTGAAGGTGTTCTTGTGTTCTTGTGTTCTTTAGCATTTAACTTGTGGCGGCAGCCATCACCCTACAGATCCGATTCCTCACAGCTGACACATCAACCCAGACAAGCATAACAGATCTCAAAACAGTTCCTAAACATCTACTTATACTTACAGTATGAATATGATTTGAAATTGCACAAATGACACAAATGCTTCTTTTCTCCAGCAGTGGTTTAGTAAGTTATACAAAATTTTCCAAAAGGGCTTTCACAGAGAATGCCATAGATGAACCATTTTGGGGTTCTCAAAGAACTTTTCCGAGAACAGTTGTCAAAAGAACTATTTTTTTCTAAGTTTGAAGGACATTCTAATAATCTAAAGAACCTTATTCCACTATAATGGGAATGGAAAATGTTCTATGAATTTTAGGTTACATTATTTAGTCATTTAGCAGACGCTTTTATCCAAAGCGAATAACAAATGAGGACAATAGAAGCAATAAAAACCAACAAAAGAGCAATAATATGCAAGTGCTATAATAAGTCTCAGATAGCTTAACGCATACATGTAGCAAGGTTTTTTTTAAATAATATAATAAAAAGAAAACATAATAGAAAAAGAATATAGCAAACTAGTGTTAGAGGCCTTTTTTGATTTTGATAATTGTATAATAAATAAAAAAAACAAATAGATATAATACAAAAAGATTAGAAAGCAAGTGTTCAGTTTTTTTTTTTTTTTAATAAAGGTTCTTCTGGAACCTTTATTTATAAGAGTGTGGTTAGTTCTCATATCCTTATTCAATTAGAATATCGTCGTGAATTATGTCCTTCAAATTAAAATTACAATGTTGTCATATTTTACTACAGCTGTTTGGTAAAAAAAATTAAATTTTAAACATAAGATTGAACTGTGTTCTCAGTACAAGGGAGTTTTTCTAAATGTCAGGTTGGGAAGGTTGTCACACTTTTTAAGTGTTATATTTGTACAGTTTATCAATTGCAGTAATAGGCTACTTGTTGGGCAAAATAATTGTCTGATATTTTTACATGTTATATTTCTGTTTCATCTTAAAAAACAAACAAACAAATAACTAGTGGACTGTTTAAAGACATGCTTTTATACACAAATTCACTTTCAAAAATGAACATACCGCGAGATGTTTTCAGTGCATCGAGCAAAATGAGTGAAAACTAACTCTGGTTTCTTTTTATTATTCTCCGAACACGAGTGCTACAAAAGTATTGAACTATCGATTTGACCAGAGAGTCAATGTAACTTACTAAGAACAGTAAGTAGCTGTCTTAAACAAATCTCCATCATTTACAGCACTTTAAGTGTGAGCTGCTTGAAAATATTCCTTCTCTTTAAACTTGACCATCCGCACAAACTTCCTGTCGGTTTACTCATGGATTATTAATGACACATTGAAGAAATGATAAATAAATACATTAAAATATATATAGTTTATATCATTTTAAATGTTATTATATCATTGTTTCATGTAAAACAAAAACATGATATTTAATGTACTAATGTACTCTGCATTATTCTTATTTTGATCCAAACAATTAAATTGCAATATCATTGTGATGAATAAGCATCCAAATGTCCTCAAAACCAATTCGCATGTTGCTAGTTGTTTGTACAGCTGTCTAAATTCAGTTGGAGTTGTAAACACCGCCATCGCGTGTGTTTTTGTCGACAAACCACAATGTGATCTTTACAGTGCTGAAAGGCGAATAGCCTAATGAAAATGAAATACCTTTGAACACTGCGGTCAAGCTAGCCGCGCTTTGAAAATGCACGGTCAAGCCAGCCGCACTTTTTTTTGGATGCGCGTCTAATCGCGCACTTACTGTATGGGTGCTGGGAGCGGTCAAAATGCATGTAAAGAAGCTGTCATACTGACGTTTCCTTTATAATTAGCTTACCGGTATTTTACCTTTTATTTTTAGTTTGAAAATACATTATTTTTGTACATAAACGTTTGTATTGTACATAAATTAGTATAAATAATAATGTTTATAACTGTCATATAATGTTTTATCTTCATAGTTCTTTTTTAATGTTTGTGTGGTGTGTGTGTGTGTGTGTGTTGTATGTGTGTATAAATATATATATTATAATATATAAATATAAATATATCGATATATATAGATTATATTATATTATATTATATATATATGTATATGTGTGTGTGTGTGTGTATAACAACAAAATGCGTCCTAGCACTTCCACTGTGTCCAATATTCCAACACTCATAAAAAAGTGTTCCTTTATAGGTTAGCTAATTCTTTCAATTGATATGTGTTCAGACTGAGCCTGACTATCACTGTATTTATTCAAGGCATTTTACTGTATAGTTTTGGAGAAAACTAACAGCAAAATCACCCCAAACAACAAAATGCGTCCTTGCGCTTGCACTGTCCCATTTTCCAACACTCATAAAAAAAATGTTCCTTTATAGGTTAGCTCATTCTTTCAATTGATATTTGTTCAGAGTGAGCCTGACTATCACTGTACTTATTTGCAAGGCATTTTACTGTATAGTTTTGGAAAAAACTAAAAGCAAAATCACCCAAAACAAAAATGCGTCCTTGCACTTGGATTATTTCCGCATACTCAAACACTCATAAAAAGTGTTCCTTTATAGGTTAGCTCATTCTTTCAATTGATATTTGTTCAAAGTTAGCCTGACTATCACTGTATTTATTTGCAAGGCATTTTACTGTATAGTTTTGGAGAAAACTAAAAGCAAAATCACCCAAAACATCAAACTCCATTGTTGCACTTTGATTATTTCCGCATATTCCAACACTCATAAAAAAATGTTCCTTTAAAGGTTAGCTCATTCTTTCAATTCATATGTGTTCAGAGTGAGCCTGACTATCACTGTATTTATTCAAGGCATTTTACTGTATAGTTTTGGAGAAAAATAAAAGCAAAATCACCCCAAACAACAAAATGCGTCTTGGCACTTTCACTGTGTCCCATATTCCAACACTCATAAAAAAGTGTTCCTTTATAGGTTAGCTCATTCTGTCAATTGATATTTGTTCAGAGTGAGCCTGACTATCACTGTATTTATTTTCAAGGCATTTTACTGTATAGTTTTGGAGAAAACTAACAGCAAAATCACCCCAAACAACAAAAATGCGTCCTTGCGCATGCACTGTGTCCCATTTTCCAACACTCATAAAAAAAATGTTCCTTTATAGGTTAGCTCATTAATTCAATTAATATGTGTTCAGAGTGAGCCTGACTATAACTATATTTATTTTCAAGGCATTTTACTGTATAGTAGTTTTGGAGAAAACTAACAGCAAAATCACCCCAAACATCAAAATGCGTCTTGGCACTTTCACTGTGTCCCATTTTCCAACACTCATAAAAAGTGTTCCTTTATAGGTTAGCTCATTCTTTCAATTGATATGTGTTCAGAGTGAGCCTGACTATCACTATATTTATTTTCAAGGCATTTTACTGTATAGTCTTGGAGAAAACTAACAGCAAAAATCACCCAAAACATCACACTCCATGGTTGCACGGATTATGTCGGCATATTCCAACACTCATAAAAAGTGGTCCATGATAGGTAGCTCATTAATAGTTTTGGAGAAAACTTAAAGCAAAATCACCCCAAACATCAAAATGCGTCTTGGCACTTTCACTGTGTCCCATTTTCCAACACTCATAAAAAGTGTTCCATTATAGGTTAGCTCATTCTTTCAATTGATATTTGTTCAAAGTGAGCCTGTCTATCACTGTATTTATTTTCAAGGCATTTTACTCTATAGTTTAGGAGAAAACTAAAAGCAAAATCACCCAAACATCAAACTCCATTGTTGCACTGATTATTTCCGCATATTCCAACACTCATAAAAAGTGTTCCATTATAGGTTAGCTCATTATATAGTTTTGGAAAAAACTAACAGCAAAATCACCCCAAACATCAAAATGCGTCTTGGCACTTTCACTGTGTCCCATTTTCCAACACTCATAAAAAGTGTTCATTCATAGGTTAGCTCATTATGTCAATTGATATGTGTTCAGAGTGAGCCTGACTATCACTGTATTTATTTTCAAGGCATTTTACTGTATAGTTTTGGAGAAAACTAACAGCAAAGTCACCCAAAACATGAAAATCCATTGTTGCACTTGTATTATTTCTGCATATTCAAACACTCATAAAAAATGTTCCTAGCTCATGCTTTCAATTTATATGTATTAAGACTGAGCCTGACTATTACTGTATTCATTTATAAATCCGTTTTGGAGAATATTAAAGGCAAACTCACCCCAAAAAGTGCATTCTTACACTGTATTTATTCATGAAAAAGCAAATAATTTGTATAATGTTGCACGGTTACAAAATGTTTTTGTCTTTTTTGAGAGAACATAAATAAATAGACACTTGGATTTCACTGTTTACACTGTACTTTAATATTTACACAATTTACTTTTTATATAAAACACAAAAAAATGTAAAAAAATATATTAAAAAAAATACATTAATCAAATGCAGCAGTGTCGTTTAAATTAAATATTCAAATAATTTACAATTATACTAACATAAAATAAAAAAAAATAATAAAGCTTTCTTCTTATTGCACTCTTTTTGTGTTCCTTCCAATGTGGCGTTTCTTAAAATTTGTTTTAAGAAATGCTACCTCATGTAGTGTCCATCAGTGGCATGTGACACATTGCCAGACCTGATCAGTTCCAATTACAGTTTTGGGTATATCTACACATGTAGGATGATACCACTGTTGGCAGCTGCAGCACTGGACCATGAGCTCCTTGTAATGAGCTGTTCTGCAAACACAGTAAACTGGTACTGCAGTTTTGGTCACGTTTGCCTCAGCTTCACTCTCTCGAGTCTTTATGCTATATGTGATGCTGTTTTTTGTTAATGAAGCATACAGCTGTGCCCTCAGCCTGCCTTCATTAAACATGCATAGCTCTGGTGGATGACCCTTGCATAGAGCATATGCAAATGCTATTGAAAACACACCACAATTGCTTAGATTGGATTGCTGCTGCACAGCTGGTTGGAGAACATAAAAATGTTCTGACTGTGGCCTTACCATCCAGGACAGTGTCTGTAGGGTTCTTTGGTCCAGAAGGGCACTTTTACTGTCATACACAGAAAGCTGATTTTCACCACGAAATAAATTGCTAACTGTGATCCAGTGGTTTTGCCGAATGTGCAAAATCTGCACAAATTTGTTTTGTGGAGTTCCCACAATCCCTCCATTTTCAATAGCACTAAAGGGCAGAGCTGACTGAAACCCATCAATGTGCACATTGTCCTTTGCCATGATGTAGCTGGCCAGGTCGATGATATCAGAGGTCAACCAGAAATCCTGGTGAAGGATTTGTTGTAGCATGTTTACTTTGGGTGGCCTGGGTAGTCTTCTAGGAGCAGTTATTTCAGATGGATTTAACACGTTCCAGATTGGCCCCTCAATTTTCGACCGTCTTCTCCTGATATTCTTCACTGGAGCTTTCTGTAAATACAGACGATACAATGATGCTGTGTAAATATAAAATGTTATAACTGTTTAATGTTGTGTGTGATCTTAGTCTATTAAGTGTGTTTTTAATGGGACACAGCAGTGTCGGTGCTAAGTTTGGATCAGGACCTTCTAGAAAACCACAAGATAAATGTGAGGGCCCACGAAATTAAATGCAATCAAAATCATGCAAAAATAAACCATATAATGCAATGATGACATGGAATTAAAGCACAAATTCAAGTGTTGTAATTATTTAAATAATTTGACCTTTCTCTGTTTTTCAGTCTGCTCGAGTGTTTTGGGCTCCACATACATTTGATCAGCACTATTGCCTTTCGTCTCTGCCTGTGATGTGCAATAGTGAAATTAATGAACATAGCAAATATGCTTACCTACCACCAATTTTACAGTAGACAATCATACAAGTGCAACCAAGCAGTGAAATTTGTTTTAAGATATTAGATTGTAAGACATGATACTGTTAAGTACAAATGCATACTTGAAATGTAACGTACTATTTGTGCATGTCTTGAAAGGCTGTACTACTATCATAATTGCACCATTCACTCGCCATCAGACCAATTACAGTCTTTTAGATCAGATATTAATGATAATTATAAGAAAAAAACCTGATTTTGGATCACAACTTCTTGTTTTTCCTTATGTACTTCTGGGGTTGCCTTTGAAGATTTCTCCTGACAAACACACACACACAAATTTGATATATATCAAATTTTTAAGCAAATACATAATTGATTTTAAACAAATAACTGTACAAACACACAGACAATTCTTCTATACTTGTAACCGTTTATAATAATAATTATAATTATTATTAGTAGTATAGTATTTTATAATTCTAATTTTATAATACACTAATTAAAAGTACCTTGCTTCTCACATCTTTGAATGGCAGACCCTTCACTAGTGGAGAAACGTATACTCCTTTACGCTTCTGACTTTTCTTTTTCCACTGTTCCATTTCCACTCGAAACGACTGGAAGAGATTTAGTATATGCACATACGTCACACATTATTTTTTAATTTTTATGAAATGTTTAATCTAGCACCTTGGGTTTATAATTATGGAACATTACATTGACAATGTTTGTAAATAGAAAAGATTCCTTACTTTCTTTCTTGATCTTTCTGTGTCTTCATATTCACGGAGCTGTGCATCATGCATCCTTTGATATATCAGCACAAAGTCATCGAGTCGTGTAAGTCTCCTTCTCTGGAACCTAATTTTTTTGAGGTCCCATTGGCTTTTTTCCATAATGCCCTGTGTTCGATTGTCCTGTGTAAAGTTCTGAATTAATAAGAAAAAATCAAGTTATTTAAGGCAACACAGTAATGCACAAATTCGGCATTTTATCAACAAACTATCAAAATGAATCATCTAAGTTGTTACCTGTTTATTGGACTGACTGACTTCTTTATGAATCTTGCTGAAATGCTGGTATGCTGAGCCTGTACCATGACGGCCAATATCACCTAAAAAAATTATTATAGTGACAATGAGATGACAACAGGAAAAGAAAATATATATATATATATTTCTATTGTTATCACAATATAACTTAGAAAAGACTCATAAAACCTACCTAGCATCAGACCAGACCACAGAGTTGCATGTGGGAGGAAGTACTTGGCCAATCTGGCAATGAATGCTGGAGCATGATAATTGTTTTCTTCGCCATCAAGGTCAAGAGGTGCTCTCTCTATTACCTGCTGGAAATGGCTCTCGAGAGCAAGTGGTTCCCACATCATTCTGGAAAGAAATGTTTTAAATTTTATACAATGAAATATTAAGGTTTATGTACTAGCACACTACTTTCTATAGTTTGACATAGTATTTAAAACATAAATTAAACGTGTCAGTGGTTTTGTGAAGACATTCAAAATGTATGCACATATAATAAATGTAGTTATACTTATGTAAATAAACAGGATGACTTAATAATTCAGCATCAAATTGTGGGACAGCTACTCCCTAGAAGCATTAAGCAAGAGGTAGGGCGAGTCCTGAAAAAAATTCTTTAACTGTCTTGCTTTTCTTCATGTACATGATGGAAAACACACATGGTTGCGAATGCGATGTCCTCTAAAAAATCCACAGCAGGTCAAATCAGAGATTCCAACATAAGACCATACTGTGTGGCTGTGTGCTGTCAATATTCTACATGAATAGAACTCCCACTGAGTTAATTACCTTGTAGTCCTCAGCAACAATGTTTTGTTCCTCAAATTCCAGTTTTTCCACTTGTTGCATAAGCACTACTAAGTTGTTGTAATGCTTTGCCACATTGTCTCCACTGCAGGGACTACAAAACACGACTGTGGCACTGAGAAGCACCTCATCCATCTGCTTCAGATTTGTTGAACATGCAAGTAGCCCAAATGTGTGCATTCCAAACTTGTAATGTCTTTGCATACTACAATGACAGAAAGAAAAAGCAAAATTAGTTTTAAACTACTATAAACTTTAAACTACTATCCCTTCCCAAAAATACCTACTGTTTTTTGCACAGATCCTTTGCGTTTTTCATTATGTGGCTTAAGCATCTATGAAGGATGGGAAGATCAAACTTCTCTGCCTGGTATTGGCCAGTGATGACTTCAAAATACATCTGCAGAAGATCCTCCAGACTTAGTTTGCAGAATGTAAAAGAAATAGAATTTAGAAGCACAAGGGAGCCATCACAAATGATCATAATTGGTCTTTTGACTGTCTTTTTCCCATACAGCTTCATCATGTCAGTTTGAAAAGCCTGCAAAAAGTATGTGACAGATGCTGTGGTATGGTCACAAGTTAGGTAGGTTGCAACTGGAAGAGGAGATGCCCCCTTGGAAGGATTACGTACAACTAATTCATACACATAGTATGGAGGACTTGTGGAGCTTCCTTTTTGAATTATACTTCCAGTTGCATCCAGATAGACAATGTCCTCCTTGCACCTTTTGTAAAACACTGACAGTGTTTTCTTTGACCACAGCATTATGCCTTTTGGGTGCATCATGACTCTCTGGAGGACTTCATTGTCTGATCCCTTCTTTTCATTAATTAGCATTTGGAGACTTAGAAGTTCATTTGAATGAGGTCTTTTCAGTTGTCTTTGACTCCATGAAATGGTTTTCAGAACCTCTTTTGTTGGCGCTTTATCTCTGCACCCAGACTGCATCACCATCTCTGTGAGTTTTTGCATGGAATCCTAATAGACACTTCTGGGTAGTTTGGTTTCCAGAGTTTCTCCAGTAGAAGTACGTGCATCTGCACGCACTGGTCTCCCTTTTAGTTCAGTGGTACTGTGGCACACATCTCCTCCTGTGAATAGCACAGCAGTCTTCAGGGTGACCTCATCTGTGACTTCCACAGTAACATTAATGGGGCAATCTTCAAACCGGCAGTAGCCATTGCATTTGAATAGGGGAGTGTTTTTTAGTGACTGCGGGGTTTTTACGCTGTGGCGTTTGAAACCAAAACTGCAGTATGGGTGAATTGACCTTATTCCCCTTGCAATTACGTTTGTCCACTGTAATCCTTGAAAACATCTTCCTTTCTGATGCTTCCTCAATTCTTGCCATTCTTTTTTGTCAATAAAAAAGAAACATGTGGCAAACTACATCTAAAGAATTTATCTTCTGCCTCACTGCTCTCTGTAGAAATGTAAGTTGATTCAGCCAAGTCAGATTCTTTGTCATTATCCTGTAACACAAAAATAATTCCAATGATATTTTAGATTGAAATAGATATGCAGGCTTTTACTATTAAACAGATGAATTGTATTCTTTCTTTTTTTTTTAATTTTTATAAATTACAACTTTCCTTTTCTGTAATGGTGAACCTGTAACATTGAAATCTGTGTTATATGTGTGACATTTTCACATTGTTCAAAGAGAGTGCACATTTTGAGGCAAAGGTGGCAGCAAATAATTAGTGCTATTTCTTGAGTTATTTTTTTGTTCTGACTGTTTTTTCCCATTTAATACTTTTGTAAATGGTCATGCAATATATCTACTTGCTTTTTATATATAAAAATGCTATTGTTTGGATGTGATAGGATATTGAGAATGTTAGAGAAGGGCCTTTCTTTTAATATTCTGCCAGTATGGCTTTCCTTACTGAAGCAAAAACTGAGCTGTTTTGTAAAAATATATATACAATTTAACTACCTTTTGACTTGAAGATTCAGACTCCTTTTCAGCATGTGGACTATCTTTTAAAGCTGTTGTCAAATTCTCACAGGAGCCCGGTGCAGGTTCTGAAATAAACACACACATACAAGTTTAAACAAACCACAAAATCCATGGCGCATGCATAATTGATGGCTCATATTTAGCCCACTAATCCTCTGGACCGGGTCAAATATGACCTGGAGCTAAAAAGGACTTCCTTCTTCCTTTTTAGCCCAAAAATATGATTGAAATATCATTATCAATATCATTTAATTTGAATAAGATATAAACATGATATGTATGCAGTGTTTTATGTGATTTTGACATTTTTCTACCTGTAAATTTAATAGTTTTTACCAATGGTTGTAATGTAAAATGAGTCTTAATTTTTTCCACTAAAAACATAAAAAAATTCTTCAAAAAGACGCTTAAATGCAGAAATATAATGCTTTGTGTCCTCTCTTCTGCAAAAATATTTAAAAAGTGGCCATTTTATGACTGGCACCTACCGGGAGCGAATTTGAGTGGAATCAACTGAACCAAAAAAAATTTAGTTAAGCCAGTTCGCTACCTTTAGGCATGCAGGTATTTAGGACATATAATATATAATTATATATAGATATAGATAGATATATAGATATAGATATATAGATATAAAAAATCTTTAATCAATCAAAAGATTGCCCACTTGACACAACAATATAAAAGATTTTCAACAATATTCACCAAATAAATGATAAAGAGTCATCTTCCCAAAACACAAATGAACCACTATTTACACACCATTTATACATGAATTCAACCATGTTTCCTGTCGTTTTAAAAAATACATATTCTACTCTTATTCTTGATTCGACTAATGCTGTAAACAGACTAAGAACATTAACAATTCGTCCTTCAAGAGCAAGTCTTCCAAATAGCTAACTTTTGCTTGCCCAATTATAAAATTGGCAACAGTACATTGTTCCTTGTTTACTTTAGAATACCTACAGCCATAAATAAAAAGTATTTTGTTAAAATCAAAGCCCAAACCTTCAATAATCCTTTCCAGCAATGCAAAAAGTGGCACTAACCTTGAACATTCAATGAAAACATGAAAAACCGTTTCATAACTATTACAGAAATGACAAAAGGGCAAAACATTCAAGTTAAATTTGGAAACAAAAACATTTGTGGCTAGCACACAATGCAATATTCTCCATTGTAAATCACCTGAACGTTTTGGAAGGGGACTTTTATAAAAAAGCCTCCAGGAAGGAAAAATACAATCTTGTAACTGCAAATTTTTCTCTCCATTTTGTATCACATCTTTCATGAAGATCCTTAAAATAAGCAGTTTTTACACATACCTGATACATATCTTTTTTTTCCAACTGTTTGAAAATTTAGCCCCTTTAATCTCTCAAAATTTAACAGCTTTCCAACCCCACTAACTTCAGGGCAAACTTCGGGTGACACAGTTATCTTAGGAAAAGGTAACTGTATAGGCCCACTCTCTAAAGAAAAATTCAAAAACTGCAAAAGAGGAGGAGGGAGAGCAGCTTTCAAGCCTAAAATCAACTGATCTACCACCCTCACAGACCTCAATTCAACCTGCCTGGCAATCTCTTCTGCTGATCTCCACTCTTTTGAGTCTAAGTTAATCAAGTGTCCCACTTTAGTGAAACCTTTCATCATACATAACTATACTATTAGATATACAAACATTTCCTAAAAAGGAATTAAAAAACAATGGTTCATTCAAACCGTAGTGATCATTTTCAGACCTATACACCCTAAATACATTCCAAGATTTTAAAACTGATACATAAAAATTAACACCAGATGTGACATTTTCATTAAAAGATGACATCAAAAACAGTTGTTTATCAAGCTCAACACCACAAAAAGATCTTAATACAGCTAGCCCAAATGACACCCAAGGAATAAATTCCGTAGAAAAAAGAAGTCTCTGTGCAGATTTTAGTCTCATAGCTCTGACTTTTGCTAACAATTCAATCAGTCCTTGTCCTCCTTCATTTACTGGCAAATATAAAAAACCAGAAGGCAGCCAGTGAAACCCATCCCAAAAAAAATCTACAAAAACCTTCTGTAGTCTTTGTAATAGATCTTTTGGGGGGTCAATAACAGTCAAACGATGCCATAGCATTGATACTGCTAGATTGTTTACAACAAGAACCCTCCCTCTATAAGATATTTTAGGAAGGATCCATCTCCATTTCTGTAAACGCCCAGCCACCTTTTCATAGAGGCCTTCCCAATTTCTTTCCATGTATTGCTCTGTTCCAAAAAAAAAAAAAAAACCCCAGCACTTTAAACCCCTCTGAACTCCAGGGGCAGCGCTGAGGAAGTTTGGGAATGCCTTCTTCCTCCCATTGGCCTAATAACAAAGATGTACTTTTTTCCCAGTTGACTCGAGCCGAGGAGGCTTTTTGATAGAGCCCAAGAGCCGCTTCCAGATTGTGCACATCTTTATTTGATCTAATTACGACTGTGACATCGTCTGCGTAAGCACTGAGTTTAACATTTACCATCTCTGAAGTAGAAAATCCCACCGTTGAAATTCCACAAAGTTGATGCCTCAGAGCAGTTAGCAAAGGTTCAATGGCAATGGCATATAAAATGCCTGACATACTACATCCTTGCCGTATGCCTCTGCCAACTTGAAACGGTCTTGTGAGTGAACCACTGATTTTCAAAATACTATAAATATCAGTATACAACAATTTCACGTAAGAAATAAATGAAGAACCAAATCCAAAAGCTTCAAAACATTTAAAAAGGAACTCATGATCCACACGATCAAAAGCTTTTTCCTGATCCAAAGATAAAAAACCTACATTAAAATGATTTTCTCTGGCAAATGAAATCAAATCACGAATCAGAAACAAATTATCAAATATTGTACGTTTTGGAATACAGTACGACTGATCTGCGTGAATTATTGTTGATATATAAAATTTTAATCTATTAGTTAATACTTTGGACAGTATCTTATAATCAACTCCAAGCAGAGACACTGGTCGCCAGTTTCTTATATCAGCAAGATCACCTTTCTTGGGTATCAAGGTGATAACTGCTCTCCGTAGACTCAGTGGTAAAGTGCCAATATCAAGGCACTCTAAAAAAACTGAAAACAAGTCTTCTCCAATGACTGGCCAAAACTGTTGATAAAATTCTGCAGTTAAGCCATCTAAACCTGGAGCCTTGCCTGAAGACATATCTTTGATTGCAGCAGTCAATTCATTCATGTGCAATGGCTGATCAAGCCTAGAATTATCACCTTCCGTCAAATGAGGCAGATCCTGAAGAAGTGTTTCTGTTATTTCTCCATCACATGGTTCCGCTCTATAAAGATTTTCATAAAAATGCAATGCATGAACAATTATTTCATGTTTATCCGTTGTTTCACCTCCTCCCGGAAGTTTCAGATGACTTAAAGTGTTTTTATCTGCAACTTTCTTCTCCAAATTGAAAAAAAAGGATGTTGGGGAATCCATGCAGTTAAAAGATGTAAACCTTGCACGCATTAAAGTCTCTTTGGCTTTCTCTTCCAAGAGATTCTGGAGAAGAATTTTTCTTGTTTCCAAAACTTCAACAATACTTCCATCATCCTCTTCAATATTCAACTGCAAGATATCTTGTTCAAGTTGTCTCATTTTATTTTCAAGAATATTCTTATTATGTATAGAATACTTCTGACAAAAAAGTTTGACTTGAACTTTACTGATGTCCCACCATTGACTCAGACTCTTGTACTGAGATTTTCTCTCTCTCAATGCCCCCCAGAAAAGTGTAAAAGAGAGCAAAAAATTGTGATCCTGCAAAAGCTTATTATTAAAACGCCAGTAGGGGCATTTAAATGTGCTCTGTGCAGTAGTGACATTGACAGACATAAAATGATGGTCTGACAAAGGAGTGGGAGTAATACAACTATTAAAAAAATTCTCTCTAACACTTCTTTGTACATAAATTCTGTCAAGCCTTGCTGCAGAAACCATATTAGAATTAACTTTTATCCATGTATACTGTTTTACATCAGGAAAAGCTTCTCTCCACACATCTACAAGATCATAATACATTATCAATTTTTCTTTTAAAACATCTGCTGACGAACTATGAGGTTCTTCATGATTCCTATCTAATGTGTGATCTAAAGTGCAATTAAAATCTCCGGCCAATACAATAATCCTACCCTGTGGAACACTGCTTAAAGCTGTATGAAGTTTTTCAAAGAAAAACTTACGTTCTGTCCCAATATTTGGGGCATATACATTAAAGAGTGAAAAATTAAGACCATGTAAAGTAACATCCACTCTTAGCATTCTACCAGGTAGAACATCAAAAACGCTCACATTCTGTTCTTTAAATTCAACTCCAAAAAGAATTGCAACTCCAGCACTATTACTAAAACCATGACTTAAAACAACTTGTCCATTCCATTCACTCATCCACTGGACCTGATTATTTACATCCGTGTGAGTTTCTTGTAAAAAAAACTACACTACCATTCTTCATAATAATATAATCAAAAAGAGATGCTCTTTTCACAGCATCACGACACCCATTGATATTTAAAGAGCCAAAACATAAAGGTGACATGATGCTAAAGGAAAGAAGAATAAATGAAAAGAAAAAACAGATTAATTCTGACATCACTAAAATACTAATTTCTTACCACGTAAATGCAAAGAACTTCTCACATTGATCAGAATCTTCTTAAGACGATATCGTTTCGGCTTGTCAAGTTCCTCAAAATAAGCTTTTCTCATTGCTACTGTACCGGATGACAAAAACAGACCTAAATCAGGAAAGAAAGTCTCAATCTTAGGCTTACGAAGTCCTTTAGTGCAATCCAGGAAGTGAATAAAATTTAGACCTACTTCCCTCAACAGTAAGCTGCCTCTGCACACTTGAACCAGTCTCATTATTCTCATCCAAAATGCTCTCAATATCTTCATTATCATTATCAGAATCCTCAGTTTGCAAATATGTACCAAATTCTTGAGAGCTTTCATCTTCTACACTTTGACTAATAATTTTCTCTTCAGTATCTACCGTTACCTTAGTAAGCTGCATCTGCTTTATCTCGCTATGTGAACCGTGATCAGTATCTACCTGCACTTCACAGAGGCCCGTCACTGATTGTGAGGCCATGTTCTCACTACCACTTACAACAGTCACCTTATCTGCTTCCACAAACGCATCCATTGAGTTTTCCGAAACCACACTCACCTCATGCGAGGCACTCGGCGCGGCACCTTCAACTACTGACACCTCCGATGATACAGCAGCCGTATTTAACTCACTACTTGCCTGACTGTTACTCTCTTCATTAACAGCGGCAGCCGTGATATTAACGTCCACTCCATTTTTATTCGGACAAGACTGCCGAACATGCCCAAACTCCCCACACACAAAACATTTCATCGTCTCTGAACTGATAAAAATCGTATAATCTTTACCATCAATACTCAACTTGACGGACAAGTTCAGAGCCTCATTCTGGGAATTCAAAATCATAATTGCTTGGCGTCTGAACGACATTACATGTTTAAGTTCGACACTCTTACAGCCAAGTGGGATCATCTTGATAGGACCCATTAGCTTACCGTACCTCCGAAGTATCTCCTCTAATTTTTCACTTCTTACAAACGGCGGTACATTTGAAAGAACAATTTTTTTCGTTGGACTTGACAGAGGTAGAACAGGCACAAATGTGTCCTTAATTGTTAAACCACTCTCAATCAAAGTATCCACCAACTGAATTTCACTTAGAAACAGCACTATAGCCTTATTCATGCGTGATGCAGACCTAATGTTTGCGCCAACCGATCACACACTCACAGGGCTATAAACAATCTCCACCGAGACCGGCGTCTGGCATGCATTTTACAAAACATGCCTTGGGCACGGCAGCCCATTGTCCTCCATTACTCGGCACCTGACCAGAGTCCAGCCAACACCCCCACAAAATGTACCCGCAAACAAAAACGTTTAATCAAAAAAATAAAAATAAAATAGAAATTAGAAAAATGAAACTCACTCCAGAACGCTCCACGACGCCAACCACTCCACCGTCTCCAGGCACAGCGCGCACACACAACAATATAAGAGAGAGCGAGAGAGGGTAACATCACAGTTGAGTTAGCTGTCTTAACCGTGGCTTGTGTACACACATACCAGCTTTGCAGCCCCGTGTCTGTCACGCACTCTGTTCCCCTTTCAGGCTCTGTCGTTACCTTTATTTTGAAAGATGACGCTCGAGATTATGGTAAGGGGCGTTACATTTCAGACGAGTGCTTGCAGTGTTCGGCCAATCATCACTGGATAGCTGGCCAATCAGAGCAGACTGCGCTTGTGTGAAGGAGGGACTTTGTAGAAAACTAAGCGTTTGAGAGAGGCGGGGCATAGAGGGCTTACAATAATGTACAGTATTTGGAAAAATTATGTGTTTTTTTGAACATTAAAGCATGTCAACATATTGTTACACCAAATACACCAAATAATGATCTTAAAAAAGCATCATATGACCCCTTTCAGCTACAACGAGCGGGACACTGCGGCATGCCCCTCAAGGACACCTTTGTACCTTACTTTTCCCTAAAGGGTGCATATTAGTAACTTAGAGAAGTAATGTACTCTTGTGGTACTATTATGCACCCTTTAGGTGTAAAGAAGGTACAAATGTGTCCTTTTGTGGGTACTGCCCCAGTGATAAGATGTTGTATCCCTAAAGGTAATTTTTTTTGCACAGTCATTATTTTCCTGACATAGTGGTATAAGCCTTCTCCTTCACCCAAGACATACACAATCGCAGCACATAGGTTAGGCTGGCCGCACACTAGAGGATTTTAAGCCCGATTTTAAGCCCGATTTGCACCCCTGAACGATCGGGGGGGTGTGGCTTGTGTGGTGTCATTACGATTATTTATCTGCTCCCGATCGAGACGGAGTGTCGCCGAACTCAAATTGTAAATATCAAACATGTTTGATATTTATGACTCTTGATCTGGCTGCCTCTGACGTGATACATTGATAGCAAATGAGAGCGAGCAAGCGTCACTTACTGGAAGTTGCGTGCTTCGATAGCTGAAACTTGGCAGTCACAAACATGCCATGAAAGCAGAAAACATCACCCATATTCTTTTCTATACTTTGTTTTTCACTGTACAACAGAACGCGCCGGAAGAGTCAGCTGACAACGCCGATTGTTCTCCATTTGTTTATCTTCTCTAGTCACGTTTGATCTCGCGAGTATCCGTGAGATCTCGTGTCACTGTGAAATCGTTCCTACAATCATCAAGTGTGTGTTCTCGGGGTCTGGTCTAATCATCTAGTGTGCACATTCAGAGGATTATAAGGCTAAAAATCGGTTGAACTGTCTTCGTGTCTGTGGTCTCCCATGGTTTTAAAATCTTTTAAGATTTGAAAATTGTCTAGTGTGCAGCCAGCTTTACTTGATAACCCTAGTGTGTGCATACACTGACAAGACCCTACAAATTTTAGCTCCAACCCCAATCAAACACACCTGAACCAGCTAATCAATGTGTTCAGGGTTACTTGAATAATTAAGCAGTTGTGTTGGATCAGGGTTGGAACGGAAGTCTGTCGAACAATATCTCTCCAGGCATGGTTGAAAATCCCTACCTTTCTAGTTTAGTAATCTTAATTCCAGCCTGACCACACCCCAGATCTCCTTGTTGCATAATTGTGTCCTACACACTTATAAAAAAGCCATCATCTGGTATATTTAATTGGAATTGTTTTGTCCTGACCATTCGTGTGAACACACAACTGCTCGGTTTAAAAATGAAAGAAAGTAAGTGGTGGCCCACAAGTATGGTGTCCAATACTTTGAATTTGTGCTCTGCCTTTAATTCATCCAAGTGCACACACACTTGGTAAGTAGTGAATGAACGCACACGCGGAGCAGTGGACAGCCAGTGCTGTGGCACCTGGGAAGCGGTTGGGGGTTCGGTGCCTTGCTCAAGGGTCTCACTTCATTCGTGGTATTGAGGGTGGAAGAGAGCAATGGTCATTCACTCCCCCCACTACATTCTGCCGCACCTAGCTCCACCCGCAACCGTCGGTTGCAAGTTCCCCCCCCAACTCTCTATCCATGGCCATGATGCCCCTAAAATCACCCAAAATTATGAGCAAGTGTATTCGATAGGACTCCGCTTTTTCAGAAACACTCCCGACGCGGTTCACTGTTCCTATTCAATGAACTATGAATCTGTTGAAGTTCACGGCATGCAACAAAATGTATTTATTCAGAAAACCACTTAACATATGTTGAAATCAGTCCCAATAGAAGCGGACAGTCACTAGCGGGGTACTAAGCAACCAGAAAGCACAAAGCGCATTTGACAAACGCACCGGTTACTTCTTTTTGGGCGGAAAAAAACCGAGCGCCTGCAGTGATGCCATGTACTATGGCAAGGAGACGCAGCGTTTCATTTCCCTCGTGGAACTAGGGTTACATACGTAACCTTGAGATGTTCCCCAGGAAACTTTATCTTCGGCACACCTTGGGAACGATAATACCCACTGCCCCGACAGCAAGGCCCTGTCTGGTGTTATCTGGCATGCACATCAGACAAGAGAACTTGGATCCTGGGTTATGTCAGGTCAACAGTAACCCGACCAATGTTGTGCGAGAGACCATCCCGCGCAGCACAATATCCTGAGGGCCACCTGACAAAGCAGATTGAGTCTTTTCCTGGCCTGCTTCCTGGAAAGGAGGAGGGCAAAAAGCTTGCAGAACTACAGGACTTGGCAAAGAAGTGGGCACCTTAGGGACATACCCTCGTCTCGGGTAAACGCCCTAACCATGCCCGGAGCAAACTCTAGGCACGATACAGCGAGTGCCTGAAGATCCCCTATCCTCTTCAGCGAGGATATAGCGACTAAGAATATTGTCCTAAGCGTGAGGAGCTTGTCAGAGATATCTTCAATGGGTTCGAAAGGAGCATTACACAAAGCCTTCAGAACCACCGCCAGGTCCCAGGAGGTCACCTTGGTGTGCCATACTGGCCTTAGCCTCCGGGTGCCATGGAGGAAACTTTTGACTAACGGGTGTCTTCCCAATGACTTCCCATCTAGAAGGGCATGGTAAGCAGCTATAGCTGCCATGTAAACCTTCTGAGTGGAGGGAGATAACCCTGCAGAGGAACGCTCCTGTAGAAACTCCAGAACTGTACCAACCGGGCAGTTGACTGGGACTTGCAGTCGCTGTCCGCACCAAGAAGTGAAAAGCTTCCACTCCAAGGCATACCGTTTTCTCGTGGTGGGAGCTCTGGACTGGAGTATAGACTCAACAACCTCAGTTGAGAGACCAGATGCTATTAGTGTGGCCCCCTCAGGGGCCTCCGCCCGCATGTTCTAACTCCGGAAAGGGAGAATCTCCGCGCGTAGAGCCGTCAAGGAGGGACACAGGGTCCGAAAACCATACTTTGGCTGGCCTGAGACGGGCTACTACAAAACGACCACGTCCCTGCCGTACTCTCTCCAAACTTCTCCTTGTAGCAGACTCAGGGAAAGCGTACAAATAAGCCTCGCCATTCTGCACCACTGTCAGCCCCAACGGAGCTGGGATTCATGAGGACCACCACAAGGGAGTGTGGCGTTTGGTGCCAGTGGTGCATATCACCTAGGCACTTATTTTTTGCTTCAAAGCCCCAACGAGAGTGTCGCCTGACCCCTGCTCCTCCGCAGTTGTGGTGTGGGTTCGACACTCTGCGGACTGGCGGTATGAGGAGCTTGATGGCTAGGGCTGCTCCCGCTCAGCAGCCCTGACCTCGCCTCAATCTCCTCTGTATGCAGAGGATGAGGGAGGAGATAGGGTGAGACCCGTCTCCAAATCTCTAATAAATAATAAATATATGCAATTTAAAGAATCGTGAAAAATTGCTTACAAACATTAATTAGAAAGGAATCCTCCATCTACACACAGCTTCCCTCGTGCAGACTCGTGATGCAAGTGTTGCCTCTGCAACGTGAGATCCGAGCCGCGCGATTCTAAATTGCATTGACTTTCTTCCCTCGAGAAGAAAGCCAGCGGGGGTGGAGTTACGCATTCCAGAGAGTGTACACCTCAGGAATATGAATGAACACAGCCAGCCCCCCTAATACACAAAGGCCTGTGGTAGCGAGTCCACAGTCTCCGTGTCAACTCTCATCATATCAACCTCCTCAGAGGAAGATAGATGAAGCGCCTGGCTCTCTCCTGTGGAAAGAACCGCAGTGCTTCCGAGCCCATAGAGGGAGCCACGGATCTAGCGGTGAGGACCGAGATAGGATGACCGGGCCGCTGGGATCCATCTGCTTAAATCTACATACAATCCCATGACACGAATCTATCCGTGCTCAGCAACAGCGGACCGCTGCCAGTGGGAACGCTAGCCTGTCGGTTCTCATTTGGACCACGGGGGGGCCAGGCGAGAGCCGAGCACGCGGAGCGACAGAAGCTTGTGGTCATGACAGTCAGCCCCTCCGAGTACTTTTACGGACTTTTAAATTAAGTGTTCCGTCCATGGAATGACCTGCCCAACTCCGATCACTGAGTCCTTAGCCATCTTCAAGAATTGGCTAAAAACACATATCTTCCATCTTCATTTGACCCTCTAAAACTAGCACTCTCTATTCAATTATATCTTAAAAACAACAAACTCTATTCATTTGCTGCTTGTTTTCTTAAAAAAAACTAACACTTGCTTTCTAATCTTTTGGGGTATCTATCTGTTTTTCTTTTCATTTATTATACAATTAACAAAACCAAAACGCCTCTACCACTACTGCTCTATTCGTTTTCTATTCTATCTGTTTTCTTTTTATTTATTATATTGTTTTAAAAACCCTTGCTACGTGCTACATTCTTTTGTTGATTTTGTTTGCTTCCATTGTCCTCATTTGTAAGTTGCTTTGGATAAAAGCGTCTGCTAAATGACTAAATGTAAATGTAAATTAAATGTGTTTTTTTTCTCTTAAATATTTCAAACTGCAAAGTAAAAAAAGTATTTTGTATGTGCAATACATGTATCTGAAATATTGCTCATCCCTGGCTATTGGTCACCTGTAATTTTTTTCTTTTTTTGCAGTATTGGCTAATGAAAAACCTGTATCATTATCAAACAAAATATTCTGGGCATGGACAAGGATGTTGACATAAAGATACAATTAAAGAAGCAAATTCTGAACTGTATGCACAACAAAGAAACAATTAGTTAGACCTGAAAACCTTTGTTCGGCCAAGGCTTTATCGGCTCTCACAGAAAGCCTGGTCGGTGTTCTGTTATTAGTTCCCATAATGCCACATAAAAACGTAAGACAAAGCACCTTGGTCGGACTTATGTAGCAGTGATACCTCGCTACTCACTACCACCGGGTTTTGCTCAAAGGTCAAGCAGAAGCTAATTATTCCCACAGTGTTATGGAATTACTCAAAGCCATCCGTGGCCTTTAGACAGCCCTGATAACAAATCTTCCACCTTCACACAGGCGAATCTTTACCTTACATTATTACAAAGACTCAGCTGAGCTTTGTACACATCTGAGTCTGTCACACAGCCAGCGTCATCGACAAATTGCCTCCAGCCAATCTATGTTTCTGCCCACAATTATATGCTGAAAGAAGGTATGCAGGGAGGCTACACAAAATATCAG
Source organism: Sinocyclocheilus anophthalmus (assembly GCA_018155175.1). Lineage (NCBI taxonomy): Eukaryota > Metazoa > Chordata > Actinopteri > Cypriniformes > Cyprinidae > Sinocyclocheilus > Sinocyclocheilus anophthalmus. The sequence continues at coordinate 80,732 of JADLZN010002206.1, read as the reverse complement.
ATATTTCCACTTCTATTCTTTGCTATACATTATTGCAGTAAGTCCAAAGCAGGCAGTTTTACAGTAAATGCTCAGCTTCTTTTCCATGACACTGTTAGAATATGATTTGGCTCCAAAAGAGCAAGAACTAGAAATACTGGAACCAAATAACATTTGATTATGTTGATGTTTTATGAGTCTGCATTCTTCTATTAAAGCAGACAGAACATCATACAAAAAATACTCTTAGATGAGTTGTGAGTTTGCAGTTTGAATTGAATGTGATGAGAGAGAAGGACCGACACTTCTTTCTTTTGTGTTGTCCACAGTGGTTTCACAGTGCACAACAAACCAGGAAATTACCTTTGGAGTCACTCTGGGTGAAATTGTGTAGAGTTGTGCTTTGATGATGAATAGAAACTTTAATTATGAGTCCTTCATTGTGTTGAATGGCAGGACCTCCATCTGCAGATCAGTGTCATTGTGAGATGCCCATTTCACGGGTCTCACATTTGAAGTTGAGCAGCCAAAAATGACAAAGTGCTTAATTTTGTCTAATTTTAAGTGTTTGACTCAAGCTTACTTCCTCAACTGATAAAAGGTTGCCCTTAGAGAAAAAAGAATAATTGCAATAAAATATATTTAACGGACCCATTAGACCATTTGTGATATTATTAATAATTTATTGCTCAGAAAATCACAAAGATGGCCGTAGTCCGTTATCTGACTGAATTGATTATGAAACTGGAAGGAAAATAGATCTGAGCGTGAAAGTGCCAGCAGATATTGGTTCCAGAAAAGCCATATAAAGTTTGAACTATGATATAGTTTGAATGAGAAAAGCTTTGAAAGAATATTTCCAGATGTTCTCTGAACTTGTCTAAATAGATTAAAATATAATAGCTGCTTTTGGGTTTAGGGTAAATGTAGGTGCCTATCAAGTGTCCTTAGATGTCAGCCTGGAGAGGTCATTCTGACAGCCAGAGGAAATGTGTGCTGTCCAGTCACTGTCACTCATTTTTTGGACCATAATGACCAGAGTTGAGCATGACAGAGAAAAAAAAGGTCCTTAAGATGCAGCACTTTCCTGACTTTTTATTGATTTAATGTTGTACTTTTAGCAAAAAAGTTTTTTTTTTTGATAGAGTAATGGAAGCTGATAGAAGGAATGGTAAGCTTTGAGACAGTTCCAGCCAGAGAGATACGCTGGAAACGTGCTTGGGCCAAGGCAATTAAGAATGGCTTCTTGAGAAGCATCTTTGATTTCTGATCTGTGGTGAAACCGGAGTGGGATGAATGTTGATTCTGGAGCCAAAGTCAAGTCAAGTCAAGTTTATTTGTACAGCGCTTTTCACGATACAAATCATTGCAAAGCAACTTTACAGCAAATTAAGTTTCTACAATATTTAGTGGTAGCTTATCATTGGTGACTGTCAGTTAATGTACATATGGCAGAAATGTACGGAAAAATCAATTTCAATAAAACAGACGATGAACACTATTAACAGCAATTATTATATGATGCAATCAAACTTATAGCAAAATGTGATAGTTCTGTATGTTGTTTCAGGGTTGGCATCATCTGAGGTCCTCTGAGGGCTTGGCATCATCTATTCTCAGGTGTTTTGGATCCAGACTGAAGCTTGTGTAAATCCTAGTTACCACGGGATGTCAATAAAAAAAAACAGAGAAACAAATAGAAACATAATTAGCGTAGCTGCTGTTCCAACCAAGCAAAATTGATTTGTTTAACCCAAACTAAAAAATAATAATTTGATCAGATATAACTGCAGTAAAAAAATTATGAGATGCATTATTTGAATGATTGGCCAAATAGATGTGTCTTTATTCTAGATTTAAACAGAGAGAGTGTGTCTAAACCCCGAACGTTATAGGAAGAAGCTATTCCAGAGTTGGATGAGCCAATACGGCGACAAGCTCTACTACTCCGTTGTGGATTTTCATCCTAGGTACTACCCCAATATCCAGAGTTATTGCGACCGTAAGTGAGCGGATGGGATTGTAGCGTGGGTATTTGGTCTAGTAGGTACGCAGGAGCTTAACCATTAAGGGCCTTATAGGCAAGTGATGATATTTTGTAACTGTTACGGAACTTAACAGGTAGCCAGTGCCGAGACTGTAAAATTGGGGTAATATGATCATATTTTCTTTACCTGGTAAGGACTCTAGCCACTGCAATTTTGACTACCAGTAGCTTGTTTATTGAGGATGCAGCACAACCACCTAGCAGTGCATTACCTAGTCCAATTACTATAGAGTCATAGAATGCAGAACAGCTTTCTCATCAGCAACAGTACGGTTTCTAACGTGGCTGTTTCTAAATGTATAATGCTTTTTTTAACAGGGGAAATATGATTTTTTCAAAAGACAGTTGCTATCTAAGATAACACACCCAGATTTTTGCTGTAAGGACGTAACACTTCCGTTGATTTCAAATTGGAATCCACAAGATATGTGTACTGTAAGTTTGGTCCGATAGAAGGCCTCTGTTTTTATCCGATTTAATAGGCGAAATTATTGGCACCAATATTTTGCATTTTCAACACACTCTGTTAGCTTAGATAACTTAAAAGTTTCATCTGATCTTGTTGAGCATTAGGGATCATCGCATAACGTAGGAACTAACCCGTATTTTACTAATATATTAGCCAAGGCAACATCTATATCAAAATCACAACCAAGATGGACCTAAATGACAAATCCTTGGTGGTACCCATCTTTTACTGTGTCGGAATTGAGATGGGCTCCCCATTTAAATGAACTAAGGTTTAGTGATCAGGACGTAGATCTAACCATCTTAGGCCTGCCCGTGAATACCTGTATAGTTGTGTGGTAGCGATCTATGATAGGTCATGATCTATACTGGTGCCAACGCCGTCCTGGATACCGGCAACCTGCAGAGTTCAGCTCCAACCCTAATTAAACCTCATGTGCCTGTATCTTTCTAGTAACCCTTCAGACCTTGAATAGCTTGTTCAGGTGTGTCGGATTAGGGTTGGAGCTGAAGTCTGCAGGACAGCGGTCCTCCAGGACTGAAGTTGCGCAGCCCTGATTTATGTGTCGAACCAGCCCTAAGATCAAGTAAAACTACAAGGCGATACAGCCCTTGGTCCTGACGCAAGAAGCAGTTCCTGTTTGTCGAATTTTAACAAGTGCAGTTTTCTGGGTGCTCTGTGGGGCCTGAAACCTCTACTGGAATTCTCATAGAATGTCATTTGTTTGGGGCGACGCGCGCACATGAGCCGACAATTTTTTCTAACTTTTTAGGACCTAAAGGAAGATTTGAGATGGTCTGTATTTGCCAGTTCAGCTAGGATCTAGTTGTGTTTCTTTAATACGAGCTTATAACCGCCACTTAGAATGTTTTTGGGACTTGCCTAAAGCACTGACGAGTTAATTATTAAGAATCGTTCTCTGCAACAGAGTACACCTTCTTTATAATTGTGTTGGGTACAGGCTTGCCCCCCCCCCCCCCTACAAACGGGGCAGGTTGTTGGTTAGATGCAGGATAAGTTTATTTAGCTCTTCCTGTCCTATATTTGTAAAGCACTGCAGTTTATCTTTTGGTGCGTTGAATGAAGCTGAAGTATTATACGCTGTAGAATCTACATTTGCTATTGTAATTCTGATTTTATCAGTGAAGAAATTCATAAAGTCATTACTATTAAACTGTGAGGGAAAATTTAGATCGGGTGGCGTCTGGTTATTTTTTAATCTAGCCACTGTGCTAAATAAAAACCTAGGAATGTTTTGGGTTTTTTTGTTTGCTATTTTTATTTTCTAGGAGTTTGTGGATATGCTCGCCCTTGCAGCTTTTAGAGCCTGTCTATAGCTGGACATACTGTTTTTTCACGCAATTCTAAAAATTCCAAGTTAGTTTTTCTCCATTTGCGCTCAAGACTCCGAGTTTTTTTCTTGAGAGAATGGGTATTATTGTTGTACCATGGCACAGTACGTTTTTTTCAATTTGATGGGGGCAACAGCTTCTATTGTATTAGAGAAGATGGTGCCCATGTTTCTAGTCATTTCGTCTAGTTCATGTGTTTTTATGGGTACACAGAGCAGTTGAGATTAATCAGGCAGGTTATTTGTGAATCTGCCTTTGATGGCTGGAACAATAGTTCTGCCCGAACGATAACACGGAGCCATATAGTTAAAATTAGTAATACGCAGCATGCACGATAAAAGAAAATGGTCAGTAACATCATCACTTTGAAGTACGATATCTATATCAGTAAGATAAATTCCAATGCGATATAATTAAATCTAGCGTATAATTAAAAACGATTATCTGTGACATTTTCATTTACAATACTGCTTTGGGTTAGAATGCTCTATGGTTTCGAGCCCAAACGATTAAACATTGTTCCTCTTCGGACCGAGCTGCTTGAACAACGCTAGGGAACGCCCTTCAGCGGTGACGGCTCATTACCTCGTGTGTATCAACCAATAGATGGGCGAGACTCCGGGCGGTGACCTAATGACAGGAGCTATCAGCACGTGCTTGAGACCAGACATTGCGGAGGCTTTCTGTCTTCAGCCAGCGCTCTTGTGTGTGTCATTCTGAGGGTCTTCTGTGTGTTTTCTGTCCCTTAGAAGAGAAGAAATAAAGGAGGAAGAAAAATAAATTGTGCTAAATCCCATGAAAAAACCGATTTTAGTCAGGGGCGAAGGTGGCCAGCGTTTCGCGTGTGTTCCTCCCGCCCGCGTTCATACGGGTGCGGATACACACAGTTTTGCGTTGTTCTGCCTGGGAGTGGACATGCTGAGGGTCAGCTCCTGTGAGAAGCTGATTGTCCGCATTTCGAGCGTCTTCCAGCATTTCTCATCTCCTGGTAGGCACTCTTTGCTTGAGGTTCTTCCCGAGCATCCCCGCAGGGCGATAACCCTCGTGGGGTTCGCAATTGGATTTGGCTGAGGGAATGGAGACGGGCGAGTCCCTGTCTTCTTCCTCACCCGCCAGATCCAGTGCTCGCTCACCGGGATCGGAAGCCCGTTCTTCGGTTACTTCCCCCCGGGGAGCGAGTTCGGCGCTCCGCCTGTCTTCCTCCGAGTAGGTTGATGTGGTGGGCGTCGATGAGGATTCACCCCCTCAATCGCCCCAGTATGAGGAGCTTTTGGAGGTGATAACTCGTGCCGTGGCCAAACTAAATATCGAATGGCCCGCCGAGAAAATGGCTGAGCCCAAAAGCAAATTGGATAGCAGGATCTGCGGGTTCGCCACCCCTCCGCGGGCCGGAAACCTTTCCCTTTGGTTGTTTTCCCACGCCTCCACACTGCGGTCTCCCACGTCTTAGGGGAGACATTCTCTTGCGGCCCAGCATCTTTATTCCCCGACCTCCTATTATTAATGGCAATTTGGCTGGGATGAATGAGCGTGGTTATAAAGACGAGCCCCGGGTAGAACCGACGCTTGCGAGCTATCTGTCTTCACAGCGCGCATCGTCTTTAAGGCTCCGATATTGCCCTCCAAGCGCTGCAACACCACATCAGCGCTGGTTGGCAAAGAGTACTCGGCAGCGGGTCAGCTGGTGCTGTCTGCCCATCATGCGTTGTTTCAGGCATAATCCAGCCGAGTCCTGCTGAAGACTAGGATGTGATGTGAGCGTTAAAATCTGGAGGACGTGTTACGGAGCTCATGAGACGCTGATTATGTCTCTCCGTCCGCGCCACTAACTAGACCGCCCGTGCCATTGGCAGGTGCTTGTGCTAGGTTGTTACGAATATTGGTGCAATTCGTCGTCACAGTACCAGAGAACCCTTCAACATGCTACGGGTTACGCGACTTTCTGCACCTCGCCGCTCTCTACCTCTGTGGCTTCTTTGTGAGAGCCGCTCACTCCCACAACCGGGACGCGCAGGTCTTTCCTTAAGTCTAAGAGGTCCTTGGCCAAAAAGTCCTGATGCCACTGGCCCTTAGTAGACTTTTTGTCAGCGTGGAAACTACTGCCAAATGTGTCTCAGTGGGTCCTGCACACTGTAGAGAGAGGCTACAGAATCCAATTTGGTTCTCCTCCGCCTCGTTTCAACGGGAGCAGGCTCTGGTCATGGAACAAGAAATAGACACTTTCTTGAGGAAGGAGGCCATAGAACGTGTTCCTCCTCTCGAGGGCCGCCGGTTCACCGCCGTAACTTCATATTCCAAAAAGGATGGGGGTTGGTCCGATCTTGCGGCATTGCAGAGAAACACACGGAGTCGAGGTGGTGGGGGGTGGGAAGTTCAGCACGTGCTGTACATTACCTCGCTGTGAGCGTCAGCCTGCGTCTGGTTCCAGGCGGCTCTCCGCTCTCTCCGCTGGTCTGCTCTCCACCATTCGCGGATCTGCTTCTCCCTCCTCCAGCGTGAGCGCACCGAATTGCAGCTCACACGTGTCCTCACCTGCACTCAAGTAGACACTCATCCACCATTAAATGCAAGTACAGTGAGTAAAAACACATGGGTAATGTTGTTAAGCGAGTAATTAGTAATTAAGCAGAGTAGCGGAACCACGCTGGCCGATGCTAGCGAGCTCATATGCTATGATCCTGCAACTCTGGTAATCAAATAAACTAGGATAACAAAGGCGCTCTATTGTTTTTCTTGTAGAATACTATAGGGATATATTCACTAACTTTACTAGGAACAGACTGGTGAATACACTTTATTATTAAGATAAAAATAGACGGCAAAGAATTAACTTTGAACGGAGCTCAAACTCTAACACGGCACAACAAACAGTAGTTACATATCTTAGTGCTCTTGCTCATCCGTCTAACTTTCTGGATGAGACATGAGACGAATAGTCCGCTATGATATTCGGTGTCCAGTAGAGAGTTTGTCTGAGGCAGAATTGTTTGTTGAGTCGGAGATTAGTGCGCCTGGGCATTGAATTGCAATAATCACTAGCCGACCTGATCTGCCTCGTTGCTTATAATTTTGACTTTGCTTGGCGTATCCGAGTAGATATATTGATTTACCATTCGGACCCCCAAAATATGGTTTTCTATGACTATGGGATATATTCATAATGCTGTGAGACTGCTCCTAACTGCGATTGAGATAACGAACTCCGTAGTCCATTCGAGCAACCCCAGCACCCCCATATGGCATAGTTAAGGTGGCCTGGAAGTCCTTGTATCTGACGCTTTGTACATCTATCTAGCTCAGAGGAAGTACGAGGCCCTGAGGTTTCTGCTCTGATAATGGAATGCCGAGTTCAGTGAAAATGTAGATAAATGTGAAAAATCCTGATCATGGTGGTGCAGATGATGGTGCAGCGATTGGAAGTCGTCGAGGAGGTGAAAGACGTAAAGGAGTCTGTGATTGTTGGTATGAATCCAGTGTAGCTTCGGAAAGAGAGTCGAAAATCCGAGGGTTGCTTCTGCAATCGAACGTGACTTACAGTGAAGTAATAAGCACCTTCCCAGAAGACTCGCCAGAATCTTGATGGATAGGCAAGCCTTGAAGGCATTAGTGATATCGGCTTTGGCGAGCCAAGCTCCATGGCCTGCTAAGTGAATGAGTTTGATGGTATGGTCGATAGTAGTGTATTGAATGGAGTATTCTGGGGCTGGGATGATACTGTTAATGGTTGGAATGTGAGTGCCGTGGGGAGAAGATAAGTTGATTTATAAGTTATACCTGTAGGGCTGATATTTATGACGGAAAAAGGTTTGTTGAAGGGACCTATCGTGAATCTGTTTTTTAACCTCTTCTGCTAGTAGCCTGTCAACTACATCAGGTTCCTGATAGGAGTGAAGAGTTGCTTTGCAAGTACGTCTGCTGGTCTAATAGGGTTATGAGGGTGGGAGTTTCTTGTATGGGCTCCGCCACAGAACGAGCAGGTGTGAAGGAGCCTGCAGTTAGACAGGGGGCAGCCCAGATGATTGAGGTCATTGCGTGCTGTCCTGTCTCCCTGGTGCAGGATTGGTCGGCCTCGTTGTCAATGCTTTAAGGAACGGGGATGTTTACTGAGGGGCATTTCTATCAACATTGGAATAACTGAAGGGGACGGAGCTGCAGCGGATAGCAGTAGTTTGCATGGAGAAGTGTTGAGGTTTAAGGGGGGATGTAATTGAGCATGCTGAAGCTTGATGTGGGGGGGGGCTCACATGGTTCACATGGAGGGATGTTTGAACTGCGAATATCCGGCAGTAGAGTGCCTCTGTATGACCCTTGATTGGACTGCTGTTGACGACCTGTGGCTGAATTATTTGTGAGCGTAGGGCTACTGAGACAAAGGAAAGTGATGGACAGCTGAAGCTGGCCGAGTAGGTGGTGTCGCTGTGGCTAAGTATGTGGCTGTTGCTAGATGACAGGATGTGAGGCTACTGATGGAGGGAGGAAGGGGGAAAAGGTAGACCAGTGGAAATGGAATTGGAGGTTTGAAAAGTCCTGGCTAACCCACGTAAGGTAGGGTTCCTTCCCTTGCGGCACTGGATAAGGCATCTGGACTGCAGAAGTAGCTATTTGAGAATCATTAGAAAAACTGAGAGCCGTATTGCTGTAAACGGCTGAAGGAAGGGTGGAAGAATGGATGTGGGGATAAAAGGATGATTGTGAGTGGGCTTTTGAGCAAACGTGTTGCTAGATGGCAGGGTGAGAGGGTATTGATGAGGGAGAATGGATAGACCATTTGGAAATAGAATTGGAGGTTGAAGGAGTCCAGAATGCACCACGTGAGGTAGTAGCCCTGGACGAGGCTTCTGGACTGTAAAAGTAGCTATTGAGAATTATTAGGAAGCATGAGAGCCGTATTGCGGAAAAACGGCTGAAGGAAGGGTGGAAGAATGGATGTTAGGATGAAAGGATTTTTTTGAGTGGGGGGGGGGGGGGGGGAAGTATTGAGGATGAGAGGGTATTGATGGAGGGAGGGGCTAGAGTGAGGGAGGGAAGGAGGGAGAGAGAGAGGTATAGAAGAGGAGGGAATAATGAGCAGCTATTGAGTAGTATATTTTAATTTAATGCCAGGTCAGCATCTTAGGCTGTTTTTAATGGCAAAAAATTAGAATACAAGTATAACAAATGCAATGAAACCTCTTAAAAATACTTAAAAAGTAGCTATTGAGAATTATTAGAAACACAAGAGCCGTATTGCTGTAAATGGCTGAAGCAAGGGTGGAAGAATGGATGTTGATGATGAAAGGATGTTTGTGAGTGGGGTGTGTTGCACGATGGCAGGATGAGAGGGTATTGATGGAGGGATGGAGGGAGGGGAGAATGGATAGTCCATTTGGAAATAAAATTGGAGGTTGAAGGAGTCCGGACTGGCCCGCGAGAGGTAGAGTCTCTAGGGGCACTGGACTGTAGAAGCAGCTGAGAGCTGTATTGCTGAAGGGAAGGGTAGTGAAATGCATGTTGGGATGAAGGATGTTTTTTTTTATGAGCAACTGTGAGCATAGAGAAGAGAAGAAGGTTGAGATTATTTGGGAGACATCAATTGAGTGAGTGCAATTGTAATATGGCTTTGCCTGTCGCTAGGGGGAGCTGCTGTCTGAGGCTGTGGAGAATAATTCCTCGTGACATCACGTGTGACAGAGAGTGACTCGCTAGGAGTTACCGGAAGTGCTGAGGGCTCGGAGTTTGTTGATAGAAGTTTGATTGATACTGAATATAGTTGGAATAATCTTGCTTGTTGTCTGCACGATTTAATTGGATACCTTTGTATTTAAGTGCGCATTGAAGGCGAGCCATGGTTTAGTTTCTGGTGTTGACCTTGGCTCTGGAAGATGCGCGACGGGAGCGCTGGAGCGAGCTATCGGGAGTTGAGTGCTGGGGAAGCGGCTCGCAAGGATTCCGTTTCCGCGTCTACTATGCGGATGATGATCTCGGTTCATAGATCTTGCTGGCGGAGAGGACGGAGTTTGGGAACCGCTCTGAGAGTTTTCTTGAGATGAGTCTGAGTTAGAATGCTCGCGGGCCTAGGAATGTGCACGACGGAATGCAAACGCTTGCAGGAATGGCTGTGATCATAATGGTTAGAGGTGTCCTCGAAGTAAAGGGATTGAAATCGAGCATATCGTCGTCCGGACCAGGTGAGTTTATCTGTATCTCTAGATCCGTTGTCTTCGAGAGAAAGAGACAAACAGTATGATATGAGGCAGCCCGATATATGAAGGTTTTGGGAAGTCAGGTGATTGTTTGGGGCGTGGCCCTGCTCCCAAACGTCAGCTAACCAGTCAACTCCCTTTCTTATAGCAAAATCTGTGAGAACAATTCTTAAAAGATAAAGTTGTTTTTGTACTGATGATGATGATCTTGTCATCATATAGTGGCCTGATTCACTAACCTCATCAGTAATGTCTATTGTCCAAGCATGTTACATTTATTAATTTCATTTTGAAAAAATATTCAGATCAGCTCTGATTATCACAAAACAAGCTTTCTGTTGATTGTCACCATTGTTGAGATTCATGTGCTGATTCTTGATGTTTGTGTGAGACAAAAAGACACAGCTCAAGACACTTTCTATATAATGATTTAAAAGAAAAGTGAATCCCTGACTGTCATAACATCACAAAACTGCTGTAAAAGAAGCGGATGACGAATTTACAAGGAGGCGGATAAAATATCAGATTGGGCCGTGATCATGATGTGATCAAGCTACTATTATTATGATTAACTCATCATCAATAAGAAACCAGGCTTATCTGATCAGATTTTTCATTGCTATAAAAAACATGCCTTAAAAACACAGTTATAGCAGCCAGAGAAAAAGCTGATATTATAAAGTCAAGGGTCAGAAGCCCAAATAAAGCAAATGGTTATCTCCACAATGGTGACTTCAATCTTTATTATTTTCAACAAAACGTTAACATCTAAATCTCTGTTCATTCTCAATAAGAAGTTTTGTATGAAAGAAATTAAGTCAGACTGGTTTGTAATAAGTGAAGATGCTGCAACTCTAGAGAGATCATTCAGGTTACTTATGTAACCATGGTTCCCTGAGTAGGGAACGAGACACTGCGTCCTCTATGGGTCGCTATGGGGAACGCCTCGTCGTGACCGTGTCTGAAGCATACATTGAAAAAACACCAACTCGTTGGCCGGCGACAGCCATGACGTCACTACGGGTGCGACTATAGTATAAACAGGCACCGGGAGAACACATCATCCTCTTCTTCGTCTGAAGCTTGCGTCCGCAGAATGGCAAGAAACCTAGAAGACGCAGTGTATCGTTCCCTACTCAGGGAACCATGATCACATAAGTAACCTGAGACGTTCCCTTACATGGGAACTTCGAACTGCGTCCTCTAAGGTTCGCTATGGGTAACAGTATTACCCCGCCGCCATGCTGTAGGGGGCGTCTTTGTTTTTGTTTTTTAGTGCGCCAGGAAAGCCATGGCGAGCACATAAGTACCAAACTTACCATATTGCCATTGGGAGTTGACCCTGGGATCGTTATTGTAGATTGGCGCAGGTGATGTGTAATTAGTCTATTCTTTTAGGGCCGAAGGCCTTATGTGTATGGATATACCCGTGAGTGTCAAAAACTTACCTGTTAGGGCCAGAACTCCTGGGCCCGGGGAAGAGCTCAAGGCTTGGAATCAGAAACCAAGAGCCTAGAATCATACTAGTCTTGGCATGTCACACAGGGGCTACCGCACGTTTCTCTTTGTATGTGCTGAAGGAACGGTCTCAAAAGATAGTAGCAACACCTTGTTAAAGTAGGTATCCAGACGATACATAGGAAGAGTGGTGCCCAAGGCAGAACCAGGGTTTAAAACCACTCAGAAAGAGCACGAAGCGTTGCGCGTAGCCTACTGTGAACAGAGATTTAGAAAATGGGGCAAAGCATAATGTCACACTTACCATTATGTGGATTTATGAAACGGGGTTTGGGGGGCAAAGCATAATGTCACACTTACCAGATATGGGATTTAGAAAGTGGGCCAAAGCATAACGTTTGCATCGTACCAGCTATGGGGTTTCAGAAATACCGTTTCTAGGGGGTCTCGGGGCACCCTGAAAGGCACCCATAGATAGAAATATGCACATCCCAAAAACGCATGGTCTAAGGCTTATAATGCTGGAGTGGTTAACAGTAAATCTGTAGCTGAGGGAGCAAAACATCCAGCTCTCAATCGAGAGGGAACTCAACCTACAGCATGTTCCAATGGTAGAACAGCTAGCAATTATTCAGCTGAGGGAGCAAAACATCCAGTTCTCAATTTCAAGACGGAGGGGCTCGACACCTGCAGGGCTGTCTTCCCAAAGTGAACAGCATAGCAATAATTGAACTCGAGTATGTGGAGCCAAGACACTAGTTCTCAATCGGGGGAGGGGGCTCGACTACAGCATGTTCCAATGCTGGGAACGGCTAGCAGTAGTTCTACCTTGGATGAGGTGAGCACAAACCCAGTCTAACGAGAGGGGGCTCGACCTGCAGGCAGCTGATTGTAATAATCAGGAGTATGGGTATTTATGCATACGTATTCGTTTTTTATTGAAAAACCTTGACACTCGCGCATCAGGAGGCAGAGGAAAGGGCCTAACCACCTGATGCTGGGTTCAGGGCTTTGGAAAATACAGAGAACTCACTTCTCTATGTGAGAGGAGAACTTCCGAAATTCAGAGGAAATAACGTTCTCATTCCAGGTAACACTTGTAAAAGGGGAAGCACAGCTTCCAAATACTACCACGAGGACAGCCCCATGGAAGCCGAAGGAACCAACTCCTCAGAGAGGATAACGCGCGAAACAGCAACACCATACTCACATAAACCCTCAATGGTGAAAGAGAGAGGCTTCCCAGAGTGCGTCGACGAGACACACTAGTTGAGTGGGCCCAAAGGGTGTGGGTACCGGTTCTACCACCAAGAGAAAGGGAACGGAGCAATATCATGTAACCCTACCACAGGATTTTAGAATGTGGGCAAAGCATAATGTGCACACTTGCCACTTATGTGGATTTTTAGAAAGTGGGCAAAGCATAACGTGCACAACTACCAGCTATGTGGATTTTAGAAAAAAAATGCGCAAAGCTTCACGTGCACATCCCCCACTCACGTGGATTTGGAGAAATGCGCAAAGAATAAACGTTGCACCATTACCAATTATGTGGCTTTGTAGAAAAGTGCACAAAGTCGTAAAGTGGGCAGACCAGATATTGGATTTGAGTTTTCAAGCATCGTTTACGATACCCGGAATGTACTGGGCCAGACGGGAGAGGCATAAGCTCAACTAGCAACTCAAGGTGGGAGGGAGCACTGCCCGACAGCATTTACACAGGAAGGTTTCTCGTAATGCCACCTATACCTCCCACACGATGCCTCAGCAAGAGGGGATATCCAGGTGATCAGGAGGCCCCTCAGGGCGACCTAGATACGGTAGACCAGTCAGGGTAGCATGAAAGAGTAACCCCAGCCCATCCGGACGTCAAGGAATTTGTGGGTCTCAAGCGGCCGCGCCGGTGGCCTGATGATCACGAAGGCTCCCGCTGAAGCCTGTGTTATGGCCGCATGATCCGGGAAGTATGAAACCGAAACCTTACTTACCTTCTGGACATATATCGACAAGTGAAATAAACACTGCAAGTCGAGCACCCGGTTTCTGAACCCAGCAGAGGGGGTGCCCATCGAGGACTTACCCTAGAAAGAGACAGAAACACACAGGTCCCGGGAAACACTGAAAAGAAACTAAGCAGAAGGGTATACACACAACCACCAGCTCATTAGTTTATACACACACCATATATATTTATATATATAAACATATATTTAGACATGGATCGTACTAACCCACCATGGTTCCCGCGTCGGAGCCCAGTCCGAAGAAGCCTCTGGTCCGGACCATCAGTAAGATGGTCACTAAGAAGCCATAGAACCAACCAAACCTAATAGGTCCAGCATAGGGGACTATAATGCAGGAAATTTCCCACCTAACCTCGGTCAGGTGGAGAGATGGTGGTTACAGGGTGTAGGATATCAGACCGAATCAGACAATCTAAGATTTGGTCAAAACATGGTTGAAGCATGAGGAGCCGAATTCCACAGAGGCCTAAGACAACAGGATGTCATAAATCAGATCCTAGCACTAGTCAGTCTGAAGCAAGCCTAACCAACTCTTTCACAGAACAGTTTCAACATTAACACAAAAGAACACACTAATCATAACAACTCAGGAAGGAGATTGTCAAATTTGGGGCAAGTAACCAAGATTAATGGTCAATAGACGGGATGACCGCATGACCATCACGTGATAGTAACTACAATCACGAGCGCTTTAGAATTGACATCCCCCACCTAGGAGAAAAAGAACAGACTTTCAGAGATTCCTTACAGACCTCTTAACCTCACAGAACATGCCCACATACATCCACAGAATGGCACAGAAACTGCCTTTCCATGCACCTACTGCCACTAAAAGACTTGTGAGCAACTAATCATTTCTATGCATAATTCCATATCATGTATGTAACCCACACATCGGACTATCATGTTTTAATCATTTATTGTGTGTGTATTTTTAATAACTATTGAATAGTTTAAGAATTGTTATTCATGTTTAGTATGTGTGTGTTTAATTCTTCTTGCTTGAAACGTTTCTTCCAGTCAATACTTTGTCAAATGTATCATATTCCTGTTATAGAAATCATTTCCAAAAGTATACTCTGCAAGAGCGGTAAAAACTCGGACCATGTGCCTGATGAGAACATTTTGATTTATGAATTGGGAGGAAAAACATTGCAACACCCCGAGCAAAGACGACATCTAATTGGTCAAAACACCATTTGGGAGGTGTCCAAAAGCCCAGTTTAAATACTCAGGACACCATCAAATCAATCTCTTCAACTCCTCTCTTCCGCCCTTTTTTGCCTTTTTCTAGTCACCAGTCATCACCTTTTGCTCTCTTTGAGCGTGCTCTGGCTTACATGTCAGCTCCTCCAAAACCATGATGAGAAACGCCACCTGGTCTCATCAAATTTTACATCTATTTCTATTTCTTTAGTTTTTTTTATTTTCCGTTGAGAGTTTCGTGTTCGGAGTTAAGTTTTGCCTAACGCCGTGCCTCCGAGTCCGACCTTGAGTGCCGTTTAAAACTTCAACCAGCCCACAACAGCTCTGCATCGTCAGCCAACGCCCGACCTCTGGCTTCCCAAGACTGAACTTCCAGCCAATCAGCGACCACGGGAAATCCCCTGTTCTGCAAGGACCACAACAAAGGGAACCCCCGTACAGGCAACGCAACGCAAGTACCTCCAGATCCTAGCTGAACTGGTGCATTTAATATAAATTTTAACCTCATTGAGGAACTCAATGCGAGGGTTAATTAAGTGATTGACGGTTGTTCAGATCTATGCAATTGCACATATTGCTGTAAACTTGGGATTTCACATTTTCATTCTCTTAAACTAATTATTTCCTCACTTTCTCTCTTTCTGTGTGTTTATGTGTTAGATTAGTTTATATGTCTTAGATTTATCCAATAAAGCCTTATTTGTATTGAAAAGAGAAGTATCTTGTGTTGTGTGCTCACAAGTTAATGTCTTAAACCGCCGACCTTGTTACCGTGCTAATTAATAGTGTTTTCACTATATTTTGGATATAAATATCCATTGCAGAATTGATGTCATACGGCTCGTTTAATGAATCGCTGGCCGTCTCAGTGATCATCCGTAAAACAGTGATTCTGTCCAAATTCCCTTTAAAATCTTAAATGATTTCCTTTGAGCTAAATTGACCTGTTTCCCTTACAAGGGGAATTAGGAAGGTGAAGATAAGGGCAGATGTATGACCCCCGAAGGAAATGAGTAGATACTGAGGTAACACTCTGATCCGGACAAAAGCACAGACGCCCTGTCTGGATCACATCCCTTAGGTCTTTTACACCTTCCTTTGACCCGCGATTCTTCCTAACCCTACCCACGGGCAGGGGAGGAGCACGAGCCGCGACACTAGCCTTCTGAGCCAGTCTCTTATCCTCAAACCGAGATGGGCTAGGACCCCTGGTTGTTCGGGCTCAGACCTGGAATTCGTGAAGGCTGCTATCCCGGTCTTTCAACAGGTCAGCCTGATATGCTTGGAGCATCACCATCGTGTGCAATGAAGCGAGCGAGATGTCAAGGAGGGGAGTCTTAGAGGACGTCTCGCCCATAGAGAGATAGCTGGCCAGCGCCTCTCTATAGGGGCATCTTCTCATAAACGCCTTTGCGCAACGCATCGATGTTGGCATAACTCATATGCTGGAATCGATGGATGCGTGAGGAAAAAACGGCCTCTTCCAGTCCTTCTCAATCTTTATATGGAAAACACCAACTTTCTTCACCCACTTCACAGCAAGTAAAGCCTCGCCGTGATGCTATCCATAATTTCCAAAAGCTCATCATACGCAGGGCAGGAGGATTGGGAAGGCTCAGCCTCAGCTTCTTTGCCCTCCTCAGACATTTCCTGCTTTTGCTGGGCTGATCCCAGCATAGCACTGGCCCCTGAATCAGACAATGGTAATGAAATAACATCATCCTCCAGCGGCTCACTCGCGTGCACAGCCGACGATCACGAAAGGGAAAACCCCCCTTCAAACTCATCGGCTAGATCCACCTGCGATCCCCACAAGCTCATTCCCTTCCGTGCCTCAGCAGCGGCGGGTCCTGAATCGCAGAAAGCAGATGGCTGCCCCTCTTTCCTCGAAAAAAAGAGACAAACGAGAGCGGAGCTTTTCCCTTGGAAAAAACGCTCGCAGTGTCCGCCGATTGCCCCCTCGGAGGCATCGCATGTTTTTTTGTGCCGGTGCGTGCTCTTCGCCCAAACAAATAACGCATAGATTGTGTGTCATCAGATGTTAAACAACGTCAACACGGATGCACACATCCTTAAACGCTTTGTTAGTGCTCGCCATAATGATATGAATAGCTCTTACCACAGAAACGCATGCTTCAAACAAAAACAGTCAATGAAGACGAAGAAGAGAATGATGTGTGCTCCCGGCGCCTATTTATACTATAGTCGCACCGGTAGTGACGTCATGGCTGTCGCCGGCCAACGAGTTGGTGTTTTTTCAATGTATGCTTCAGACACGGGTCACGACGAGGCGTTACCCATAGCGACCCCTAGAGGACGCAGTTCAAAGTTCCCATGAAAGGGAACTGTTAGTGTTTTATTTCCTGTTGCTGCCAGTCATTTGACGTTTAATTAATTAATTAATTAATTAGTTAATTGTACAGTTAAGTTGTTTGATTGTAATAATTTAGGAAATGCCTGTAAATTGAGTGTTGTCAGCTTTTTTAAATAAAGAGATTTTACTTAAATGTTATGTTTTTTTTGTTTGGCAGCTGTTGCTACCAGTCATTTGACCATTTCATCATCTAATGGTTTTGTTATTGTATTAATTACGTATTATTTTTGTAATTTTACATACATTTGTTTGTAATTTAAGAAAACAGAAAACATACTGTATAAAAATACAGTAGTTGTTTTGTATAACAAATGTGAATTACTATAATTTGTCATTAATGTCATAATACTTAAAATAACATCCGAGAAGTTAATTTAGAGATAATTTTGATTTTTGACTATGATTTAAAATAAAAGAAAACAACCTGAAAAAAAAATCACAGTTATTTTCTGTAAAATTAAGATTTTTTTTACAGTGTTATGATCAATCAGTCAGTCAAGTTCTCTACATGAGTGAGTCATTTTCAGGAAACAGTGGCATTTGAGATTGAATTTGTCATTTTATTTTATTATACATTTTCATATTGTTTATATGAAATGGTTAGCTACTGGTGAAATGATATATCCCCACTGTCAGTCCTGTGTCTTGTGTTTTGCTCCCCACGTGCTCTATGTCCTAGTTTTCCCCTATGTTTATGCCCTTATTTGGTCTTCTTGTTCCCTGATTGTGTTCTATTGTTCCCAGGTGTTTGTTCATTGATTCAGGTGTGTCGGATTAATTCCCTCATTAAGTTCCCTTCTTAAGCTCTGTTCTGTTTAGTTTCCCTCGTCCGGTATTGAATGTCATATTTCCCCGCTATGTGTGTTCCTGGTTCCCTTGATGTCATTAAAGTCTCTTTGTTTGAAGTATACTCCATGTTCCTCGTTCCTCGCTCCACGCTCCCTCACAGTAGCGAACGTGACACCCACATCCCCACATTTCAGTAAATATGAACAGAATGTACGGTGCCAAAGACAAATTACATGATTTCTCACAGAGTAATTTAAAATCATAAACAATGTAAAAGCATTTTAATTAGCAATCAGTAAAATCTAAATTTAGTAAGAATTCAATATTGCTATTTTATATAACTAATTTACTTTACTTTATCTTTACATGTAGTAATTTAGCAGACGCTTTTATCCAAAAAGTGACTTACAAATGAAGAATACAAGTTAATTAAAAACTAAAAGCTAAAAATCTAAAATATATATCTATCTATCTATATATATATATTATATACACACATTTAATAAAATAAAATAAATTAAATAAAAATGACAAATGTACACAACAACATTTCAAAACTAAAACATATAAATGAAAACAAAAAAATAAAGCTAAAAAACAATTCAAAATATTAAAAGAACAAAAGGTATGCGTATAATAATGATTCTAACATAACACAAAGCCAAACAACTACATATATGTGAATGTACAACCACACACATAACATGTACTAGATATCAATAGGATTTCATTTCCATTGTGTATGTGAAGTAATCTGAAAAGACTCCAAAGACAATAAACTACGACTAATTTAAAAAGCCTATTAGAAATAATAAAAAAAACGAATAAATGACAACATTACTACAACTGTAACTAAAACTAAAATAGATAATACAAATCAAACTACATTAGTTTATCAGTAATGCTAAAAAAAAAATAACACTGAGCCAAACGCACTTGCTAAAATAACAACAACTTACTGACATATAGTAAGAAATAGATTATAAAAAAAAGAAACTGAAACAGAAGTGGAAAGAGGAGAAATAAAAAGTGATACTTTTGTCCCTTGCCGGTGGAGTCGCACGGTAGAGTCGATGTTCTTTACACTCTTAGGTCTTCACACGACCGCAGCCGCGACCGCTTCCGCGGTAAACTAAGCTTTTTTTTTTTCCGTTTAACAAAACTCAAATTGAATTCAGCTGGACACACTTTCCTGTTTATCACAACAAATGGCCAAGCAAAGCACACGACACTGACAAGGTACGCGATACAGTACGAGACCAAACGCCATTTCAGCACGTCTCCACACAGTAAACAAAACAAGGGTTTCCTAGCAACAAAAAACTGCGCTAAACCTGAGACAAGACAATAAATACACTTACATGCTGCTTTCAACTTCTGCTGATTTACTGCTTCTCTCAAAGAGTATTTCTTTACACTGTTTTGCTGGCGCTTGAACACATTTTCCTGTTTATCACAACAAATGGCCAAGCAAAGCGCACGACACTGACAAGGTACGCGATACAGTACGAGACCAAACGCCATTCAACTAATTAAACTATAATGGTTATGAAATTAATTATGGTGTGACATGTTACACTTCTAAACATTGAAGTACTATTTTTTGACAGTGTATGGCTTATTTTTAATAATTATTCAGGTTATTTTATGAGCTAATTTTAATTGAGAGACTATGTGGTGAAACACATAAGCTACAAGATCCAATACAGAATATGTTCCTTTTACATTTATATATGTAGCATACAACATTTTAATCAGTTTCATTGGAAAAAAGTATGGTGAATTTTAGAAAATGATACAGTTCAATAATAAAATGTCTGATTAATGGCATTACAAGGTTAATGCTGTTTCGCCTTTGAAATTAATGTACCACCTACACTAAATTCTACCCTAAACCTCACCAACAGATAAAAATCGCCTATGTTGAATCAGTTACTTTAGCTTGATTTTATTGAGTTTTTTTTATTGTGATTTGAGTTTAACAGGACTCGTACCCAAGTGCTCCGCAAGTGTGGTGCTGTACCAGGTGAGCTACCGAGCAAGTTTACTATGTTAGAAAAGTCAATATATATGGAGATGGGCTCACACTTTAGTTTTGGGACCAATTATCCTTGTTAACTAATTATTAATTATGACTTCTGTCTCGGTAAACTCCTAATTTGCTGTTTATTAATAGTTATTAAGGTAATTGTTAAATTTAGGTATGGGGTGGATTAAGGAATGTTGAATATGGTCATGCAGAATAAGACATTAATGTGTGCTTTATAAGTACTAATAAACAGCGAATATGCTAGTAATATGCATGCTAACAAGTAACTAGATAGTGAGAACTGGTTCCTAATCTAAAGGGTTACTGGAAATGGTTATGTGATACAAAAATTAAACTGTATTAGTTTGTCTGCATTTAGAAGACTACAAGGGACATTTGCAGGAGTTCTTGAAAGAAGACAAGATGATGCAATGTGCCCTTGATCCAATACTGAGACTCTGGAGATAAAGAACGAGAGACAGATGGAGAGAGAGGGCTGACAGAAGATTAAAGGTGGGAGTGTGTGGACGGTCAAATTAGGAAACGGTCAGAGGAAATGTTGCTTGGTAATATAATCCCTTCCTTGTTGCTTGGAGAGAAGTTATGCTATCAATTATACCTATGAGTCAACCAAGAACTAGCCTGTTTTCTACAATATGTCTTATAATGAAGGTGCTTTAAAACCCCTCAAAATTGATTTGAGGAAGCAGGAGCACTAAAATCAATACAGCAAACCAATATAAGCAATTATAATTCTTGATCTAAGTTTTGAGGGGCACACACTTTAAAAACAAAAATGTGCAGAGATTTCAGGTTATGAAAAACTGGAGTTGGGCAATGGAAATGGCAGTACAGTGCCTTAAATGCATCATGGTATTTTAATTTGTTTAAACCTCTATATGAGATTAAAGTCTAAATATTATATCACAACTAATACAATTTGTATTGTATTACAAGTAGTTTTTTTAGTGGTGAGGCTAGTGGTGCAGGAATTATTAATTTTATTAGAGGTTCAAGCATGTACCACTGAAAGCCTATTGTAATTGTCAGGACTTTTAAAGATCACCATTCTGCCCTAAAAGTGATCGGGCAGACCAAACCATAAGCCACAGAGAAACTTTTAGGCATTGTAGTAGTCACCCTGTCTGCAATGTCACCAAGGCTTACCCCGATCGGCCTGATGTTGGCGCTACAATGATCAAAAGTACAAAATCACTCATTACTCCTAAACCGCTAATTACAGACACAGACTGTCTGATGACTATATCATGATAATCCTTGTCTCTAGACAAACAAAACACATGTCAGATTTGATTGCCGTTGTTTTGCCTTTTGTAATTTATCTTAAAAAGCTGCCAACTAGTTCTAGGTTTTTTCGCCTGATTTGGAACCAAACAAGTGCAGAAAGATTGCCTGGAGACTGAATACCAGTAATTATCTCAATTAAAAGTTAAATTTTTTGACGTCACAACGGGATGCACCAAAACCTTTCAAAGGGGTGATGCCACTTTTACTAAAATGGCTATAACTTTGGAACAGAGCGAGATGCTTACACCAGACTTGATACACATGTAAGACCTCAATCGGAGGTCACATGAAATTTTTTTTTTTAAATAAACACATTCTCCATTGTGAATGTGTTATGTAGTCAGCTCTGCATTTTGGGTCGGCCTTGAACCCTGATGATTGCTGCGCTTGCAGCTAGATTTTAATATTTAGTTTTGGATTTACAATCTAGATTGTTTCCTTAATTAAAATAATAATTAACCCTAAATGTACAAAAAATGCTATGGGCAGTGATTTTCAACATACAAGATTTTCCTATTATCAATGTTATCACAAATGTCACCTGTTCTCTACACTGACAGATGCTATTATCGTTATTATCTCAGCTGAAGTGCTTTAGGATGGATGGTGAATGGACATACCTCTCCAAAAGAGGGTCTGGGCTACATTAGACATCTCACACAGATCTCTATATGACCTATCGTGAAAGACATTCTCTGGCTGGTCTCTGATATGTCACACTTCGGTCTTATTATTCTACCACTGCACTGCATCTGCATTCAAATGATGCCACCATTTACTCAACCCCAGCAAATTTGCTGAAAATCAGGTTTGATGCCAAACTTCATTGCAGTGTAAGTTTGATTATGTAGAAGTGCAAATGAAATGTGTTGCAGAGGGTAGTGTCTGGCCGCATGGGCACAGAAAGCACACAGCCAGGTTTATGCTCCATGTCAAACGATCAATAACACTTGTCATTGAACTTCACCAAACAAAGGCCTGCAGTGTCATACGCCTGCATGGTGCTCATCATTTATAATGCCCTTCTCATTTAGCCCAGCTGGCAGTCATCAGTCCAAATACCCTCAGCATTTCCTCCTGCTTACTATGGATGAATCTTCACCACTGAGACACTGGGGAAGACAGCAGTCTCAAGCCAGCCATCACTTACAATTCACTGACTGACTTGAGCAGAAACATTTATATGGAAAGATGTCAGAAAGAGATGGGCGAACTGACAGAAATCTTATATGATGGTATCTAGCAATATTTACAGGTTTTGTTATTCGTCTTACATCGTAATGTCATATCACAGTATACTGTACAACAACAATGCATTCTGGCTAACGTAGATTGACGTTAATGTAGTGATGTTTTTTATAATATTATTAATATCAAGTGAATTACCTACATTGCAAATGAAAGGTGCTTCATCTCATTTGATAATGTTCTCTTTTTATTTGGAACTTGTATTGTTTTAAAATAGATGTATGTAATGTATGAATCAAACAATACTGGGAAAGGATTATTTGTTGAAGATGGCTTCTGAGTTTGCCATCCTCCTCGTCTCAGTCCATACTCCATAGAAACAGAGATGACCGCAGACAATGTTCCAAGCAATTAGCCATAAAATCTCATAAATGTCATACAAGGAGAGATATTTCATTCTCAAATTCTCCTGCATTGATTTACATGCTGTTATCAGCCACGGTGAACTGGCTGGCCGATGAAGAGATTAGACTAAAGATGATATTGAACACAATGATCATTGTGATGCATTAGCTGCTATCACAGATAGCTCTGTATCAGCCGGTACTGGACTTTGTCTGGCTGTGGCTGCAGTGGAGCTGAAGCACTGCAGATCTGGGGTGTGTTTCTCAGAAGCATTGTAAGCCAACTTTGGTCGCAAATTCTATTGAGCTCTTATCACTAGCAATGGAAGTTGCGACCGCTTTTGGGAAATGCTCCCCTGTGCGACTGGGTGATGGTGACATTCTGGACACAAAAATAAAGATAGTGATTTTAGCGATAGTAATAGTGAAAGATAATGAGATCTATTTTCAAAAGGACTTATTTACTTTTGCAATATTTAGATTATCAAGTATAATTTACTTGTCATTCTATTATTAAAGGGAAAGTTCTTCCAAAAATGAGAATTCTGTAATCATGTACCATATTGGCCCGAATATATAAGACGACCCTGATTATAAGACGACCCCCCCTTTTTCCAGATGTACCTTTTGGAAAAAGGCTTTTTAAAAACCAAATATTGTTTTTTCTCAGTAAAACACATTTAGTCTTAAATTATTTTCATATTGCATATTTTTCATATTTAAATTTTTGTTTTGAAAGTATGATAAAAAAATGGTAAAATGTACCAACAATCAAGCACTGTAAAAAATTCCTACCTTTTTGATATACCAGTTAAAAAATAATAAAACAAGGGTACCATCTGAATTAGGACATTTAGGCTATCCATCTAATAGTAACCTACCAATATATTATTAACAGTAGAAGTAGAGTTTGGTCCCATCAGGCTAACGTGACAGTCGCAACTCATGCCGCTGTAAGGTTTTTCTTTTTCTTTAGTTTTTACTCGCGATCTTTATAACACGCATTACATTATGTATTTCATGGTACACTCGTTTTATGCGTATTTGGTGCCATCTATTGTTGTGGGTGTTTTATTGACATGTCAAAGTCTAGACCCTTAATATAAGACGACCGCGTTTTTTCAGCTGTATTTCCAAGAAAAAAAAACAGTCTTATATTCGGGTCAATACGTGGGGTATTGTCTTTAATGGTCGTTCCAATTCTTCATCTTCAAACACATATTAACATATTTTTGAAGTGAACCTGTGGGGTTTTGTCCTCTATGAAAGAACAAGGGAATAAAGGTAATAAAGATGTGTAAAAGAATCCTATGATGATCTGCTGTGTGTGATTGTTTAGATGTAAATTACGATGTAAAAAAAGTTGTTTAAGTGAGCCTACGCGCCTTTAAGTGGCACACATAGTCCTCCATGATGCAGGTTATAGCAATATTAATACATTTCAATTTCAGTTTAATTATTTGTTAATTTTAATTTATTTATTTTTATGACAGTTTTGTTTCTTAATACGATGAACAGTTTTCATACTTTGCTGGGCTGCTATTTGAAGTTCAATGGAAAATTTGATTCCTGAAGCAAAACCAGCTGAGAACCACGTGCATGCAAAGGCACTGAATAAGAAATGGAAATAGAGAGGGTCATGCTGGTCAGTTCGGCTGAAGTTTGGGGTCCTTGAGAAGACACATCATTCCTATGCGTTGTGTGGTGTTTTATCTAATCAAAAATGATCTAATCATTTGGCCCTGGTCTTGTGTATCACACTTGTTTATGGTCACATATTTTGTCAGTGTATGCTTAATCAATCATGCAGACAGTGTGTATCCTCCAGTGCATTAGCAGGCAGCTGTTGAGTGACCGCCTGGTTATGAATGAGCTGTTGAGGTCTGATCTGCCCATGGGGTGACAAAACAACAGTGCTTTCACTCAAGGCCAACGACAATGAGGAGATCAAGTGGACATTTGCAGTGGACATTTTTCCTCATGGTTGATTGATGAGACATGACGGGTCATAAATTGGCCTTGGCTGCCTGTGGTAGCCGTGTGAGACCGCCGTCTTCTGAGGGAAGATCATCTTCTGAGCCCAGAGCTCCAGAGCAAGATGGAATGATATTGATAGGCATCCATCATCACATGGTAGATCAATGCTGGAGCACAGTTACCCAGCAACAGAGCACCTGCTGCTGGAGATCATCTGGAAAACCAGCTCTGCTACAAACCCCAGCGAGACGCCTGTCAAGACTGCATTAAACCGCAGATACAACAGTGGCCTCAGACATACTGATGCAGCATCACGTGAGGGCCACTGTATTTCATCCGGAAATACGGATATACTTATAGTAGTTGTATAATTTGTTATTAATTAAATAATTCATTTGAGTGATTAGTTTATTATGTGGTGATATTGAGGTTCACAACCTGTGAGGTTTTGTTTAATTTATAACAATTTGGTGTAGTGAAAAACCTGATTACAATTTGGTGTTGTTGTGCATCGCCAATGCTTTAATGGTTAAATGATGCAAATAAATGGCAGGGTGAAAATTTTTATCCATCCATACATACATAAAACTTTTTGACAATGGCCAGTAATAAACTGGAGTAACTATAATGTTGCTTCTGGCTTCGCTACTTTTTGGACACTCTTGCTTACTTCTCCGTGCTTTGCTCACGATTCTGAAAATATTTAACATACATATTAAAACATTTAAATGTATTTATTTGTATCTTTATTTTATTTTAAGTCAATAAATAATTGAACTCAAAAATAAACATCTGAATTGCACTGTACGATTTTATAAACCTGCTTTTATTTTAACTGAAGGAAAGTCATAACAGCAATAGACTATTGATACAGATTGAATGATTCCATTCATTTGCCCTACACAGTGAAGATGATGTTGGAAACGTACACCTACTTTATGGAATTACTAAATAATAACTTCAAGAATTGTTAATTAAAACGTAAAAACAGCAACAGTATGCCACTGAGGACCTTCTGTCCCATTTGACAACAAAGGTCTAACTTTATTCTGACTTCAGAATAAAAAACTATATGATTGTAGACTAAAGGAAAGACTTTCCACACAAAAAAAATTATAAATAAAAATACTGTAAACAAGCAAATTAATAAAAAATGAATGAATCTCACCAGAACAATAACATCATTGGCAAATGACAAAATCACACAAATGTTTAAGGAAAAAAAGTCAAAATCAATAAGACTGAAACCATTTAATAAATGTGTTCAGCGGAGATTGTCACCTCTATTGACGAAGAAAATTTTGAAAATGTAAAGTAACTGAATATCTTACCCAATCTTCTTCTATTTCCAGATCAGCTCTTGTTTACACCTGAGCCGTTGCTTATGTCACAGAGTCACATGACACACTTGATGCCCAGGAAATAGTCAACAGAACAGGAAGACATTTAGAATAATATGAGAACAAATGGTGTACTTTATGCTTTTTATATGACACATTTACTGTACACACAAACAAACATGAATAATGTAAAAAAAACTGAGAATTTACAGAAAAAAAAAAAGAAAAGCAGAATGGGATGGTTTACATATGATTATGTTATTAAAGTGTTTCTTGATTGCTAACACACAATTCATGAAACAATTCACCATTTTCTCACAACTATAAACACAATCTCAAAACTATACACCAACTTGCACAAACCTCAGGCTTCCAGGTCAAAAGCAAATATTCTAGTCAAAAACATATTATCTTCAGTCAAAATCAAACTTTGGCCTGAGATGATGCACAAACCTAACAAATACACACTCCAGTGGACTACTCCACTGCCTAGAAAACACCAGTGAGATCAATTCAAAACACTGTTACAAAAACCTCCTTTTAGGAAACAGGAATCCTTTAGCTAGTCAATGTCTGTTACAGTATACAACATAAATAGAGGGGTGCAGATACAGTAAAATTCAAGAAAAGTTTACTTTCACTACACTACTGTAAGGAGATCTTAGTAAATGAAAAGCACTACAAGAGAAAAGTTCAAAGACCAAACAACTGAATATACAGTACAGTTTTTCTGAATTGCTAAAACATTTTTTTGAAACCATCACTCATTTTCTCAAAACCTTAATCACCAATCCAAATACTCAAACTAAATTCACGAAACCATTTCACGTGCACTCAAAATCAAACAGTGCTTTCAGATCACACACACACACACACGAGTCAACAAAATAAACACTACAGAGCATTCATTACACACTGAAATGGAGGCCACAGCATCCAGACCCTGTACAGGAAATCGACAGTATTGTATTGAGTAAAGGCAATTTTTTTCAATGCTGTAAAAAAGTACAGTATTGCATGAGTAATGTGAATATATGTACTGGCAACAATAGGAATTGTGCTGAAGATGAATAGTACTGAATGGGTGTACAGATTGCAGCACGACGCCGGTGTCATGAAAATGCGATAAATAAATCTAAGAGGTAAAAGCGAAACTCGTGGTGTTGATGACTCAAAAATGGATTTGGCGTGCTATTATAGCCTGTGTTTGTGCGTGTCATATAAGTATGGGCAGTTTCGCGTGCATATATATGGGAATTTGTTGGTGTGTCAGATGATCCATATCTACCCCCCCCCCTAACCTCCCACGTCGCGTAGCATCTACCCGCCAGTTCATGGGTTATATGCGTATCTCTGTTCACTCTCCGAAGTTTTCGTTTTATGTTGCGTACTAGTTAGTACTCACTTTGTCATGAGACCGGGTTTGTCAGCACTTGGATACTGCAAAAATACTGCAGTCCAACTGCAAAGGCCAAAAAGGTCAGATAAAACTCTAAATGAATAGCATGTGTACCGTCCCTCAGTACCAGTCAGTTGTGCAATTGTAAATCAGGGTCATGAGAGAGTCAGTCTGTCTCAGCATCATGTCTTTGTGCTGGAGTCCGGCCTGAGGACTTTGTCCAAATCACAAGTAATGTTGTCTTTTTTTGCTAGACAAAGAGAAAAAACCTCTGGTCTGACAGATCCAGCATTGATAACGCTCTCTAAACCTTACTCTTTCTCTCCTCATCCTCTTCCTCCTCATCCTCCACTTCTTACATGTACTCTTCCTCCTCTCCTTCTCAGATTGTTTCCATCTATTGTTCGTATCATCATTCAGTCACCTGTGCCACTTGTGCACTCTGAACTGACTCATATTTTGTACAGTTTGTTTGATCACATCATTAGAAACAAGTGTGAACAATTTTGAATCGTTTTGTGTAAACAATGACAACTGTGCTTTACTTGTGTTTAACTTTTGCCGCTTGTGTGTAGCATTTTGCAGCACAAATGCATCACAGTGTGTACAAGTGTTTACGTGTGTCATGAGAATGTGGTTTAGCGCATTGCAAGAAAGAGTGGGCATGATATTGTGCAAGTATATTTTAAGCTAGTGAGAATTTGGTTCAGAGATTGGGGTTTAGTGTTTTAGCAATTCAGAAAAAACGTGTAACACGCCATTGGGAATATACTGTCAGTTCTATACGGGGGGGGGGTGGGGGAGACATAAGAAATTATGAATAAACAAATAATTACATTCATTCATTCATTCATACAGCATACTCTGCCAATTTGCATTACAGTATTGGTATTATCCTTATTTGTTACAGCAGTTTCTAAGTCTTCTGACAAAAGACTACTGTGCCTCCCCTAGACAGCCGTCTCTCAGTTCTGCACAAATACAGTACATGTAAGGACTACTTGGCTCCCATCGTTCACGGTATGAGTTTGAGCTGGACTGTACACATGTGCTGAGTCCGGTATTTACTGTATATAGAATAATGAAAGTCCTCTCATCTGAAGTACTGCTACTGTAATTATGTGTAAGTAATATTGAAACCCTGTAGATGAGCCTGTAGGTTAACTTCCCTCATGGTCAGTCCATGCAGAAGAACATGCTCAACTATAGTGCTTTGTATTTCAACAGGAACAAATCACCTTTGACCTCATTCCCTTCGTTTTTATTCCACCCTCCTCTTCCTCTTTGTCTCCCACTACCAGGATTAATTTTCCAAAACACATAATCACCCATGCTCTTTTGTTCATATCATCCTGAGATTCTGGCCTGTGTGTCATCTGTTTTGCTACTGAATGTTCACACATGGATAAATGTGTGCTGTTTGAGTTCATTTTTTGATGCTTGAGTAAATTATATTGTGTGTTTGTGTTTTCTGAATGAGAACATGGTTAAACCTGTGCAAAATGATGCCGTTTTTCTGTAGAGTTTTGCAGAAAACACTGAGCAAATTGGAACGTGTGTAAACAGGTGAAATGTGTTAAGAGTTCTGAGAAACACGTCTTTGTTTCGAGAACTGTATGAATGGTTTGGAAAATTGGGGCAAATGAATGCATTATAGTGTTTTAGCAATCGAGGAAAAACTGTAATATTCATATAGACAACACGTCCTACAGTGATGTTTAAATGTCATTAAATTCATTAACTCATTTCCCTGTTTAGAAAAGCCACATTTTGTTAGACTGTGTGCAAACGAATAAAACAATGCAATAAATCCGCTATAGTTTTCAACTATAGCTATATAGCTATAGAGTCTCAAAAATGTAAAATAAATAAATAAATAAGCCAATTTTACGACCATTTTGGCACTATTGTTTTTGCATTACAAGACATTTGACTGTACGGTTCTTATCTCTTTCACATTACTGTAATGTGGAAAAAAATATAGTAAATTTGCACTGACTTTAATTTCTGCTGATTTAACGAACAATGAAAAAAAACACCATAATGGTGAAAAATAACTCTACAATAAAATGTCCAGACGCATTACATTAATGTGAATCTGAAGGGGCAGTGTGTGGAGGATATGCCTTAATGTTCATGAAAAGAAAAGAAAGAAAAAAACATGTTTTTTGTGCAGAATATCATTTATTTCTCCAGATTTTGGGGTGAAATTGTTCTAGTAAGATGTTCCCGCCGAAGAAAGCATCAATCAGAAACAGTGACAGCTCTATTCTGCAAGTCGCTGTTGTGCTGGTGCCAGGATCAGCTTCCAGAGTCACAGAATCTCCATGCAGAAACAATGGACTTTTCTGCTGTGATATCAAACTGATAGAATTGTGCTCTGCTGCAAGCCTCAGGCCAGTACCATGAGAAAACTCAATTCTCCCAGACAGCCTCAGCCGCTCTGAACACCACCTAAGGCTACTGGGCCAAACTCATCATGACTGTCATTAGCACTGTGCATTGTGTAGCAATGAAACTAATGTTGTGGTAAGACATAGATGCAGTGTGTGCTTCCTGGTGAGCTTATCTAGGGGAACTGCCGAGACGCGCAATACTTCACAAAGCTGTTTGCGCGCTTTCGTCGTCCCATAACATCTAATCTCCTTTGATGTGCACTGTCTGCTATCGCTTCATCTATTTAATTTGCCCTCTCTGAGGCAGTCCTGTAGCATACAGATACGTGGGGAAGAGGGCAACTATCAGGTTTTGTTCCAAGTAATTAGCCATAAAAATCTCATAAATGTCATACAAGGAGAGATATTTCATTCTCATATTCTCCCGCATTGATTTACACGCTGTTAACAACCACGATGAACCGTCTGACCGATGAAGAGATTAGACTAAAGGAGATATTGAACACAATGATCACTGAAACACATTAGCTGCTGTCAAAGATTTTAATTCCTTCTGTGTCTCAGCTCTGGCTTAGTCTGGCTGTGGCTGCATATGCTTATACAATGATTCTTAATGAACTGCTGTTAAGCATGAAGAAATTAGGTGAAATGACTACAGTATGGTGCATGACCACAACCCCAGTGAATAGAATACAAGACATTTGAAGACCCATGGTAATTTGTTACCCCAATAGTTTTTCTCAAATTTGGATTTAATATCAATCAAAATATATGTATTTTCCCAAAGAATAATAATAATAATAATAAACACTGTATCCATATATTTTATTTAGACATTAGAAAAAATGGTATGCAATGTAGGTCAATATAATATATTTTTGTAACTTAATATCACCATGAACAAAACCTAAATTTGCATTAATATGAATAATATATAATGTTTATTGTGATGATTTAAAATATACACCATATTTAAATATGCACCTAAAAATATAATTAAATAAATAAAATATAGCTGCAAGCAGCAATTAAGAGGCCAAGCACAACAGAGACAGAATGAGGAGCTAAGCATGACATGGAGCATCAGATCAGCTGCAACAATGAGGAATTAAAGCCATTTTAGGATGACTAAAAGTTAAGTTGAAATGGCTGAAAAAGCATAAATACACCCTAGCATATGATTTAGTTTACATTTTGGACCATAGTGGTTATCAAATCACGTGGGTTGTGTTCTGTGTGAGGTGACAATGGCACGTACAAGGTTTGTTGTCATTATGTCAAAGCTTTGAAGAGATACAGCCTCAGATGCAGTTTGCCATCGTACTTCAAATTTGTTCCGTCAAAATCGGATTCGTCTAACGGTCTCGGAGGAGTTTGAAAAAATTGTTTTTAATAAAAATCAAAATGGCAGACAAGTTTGGCCGACTATGGCATAATTAGCAAGCGTGGCTCCTCTGTCCTCATCTGACCTCTATACAAACTGAATAAATAATAAACTGTAAATGTGTTCACCATTCTGCAAAACATTTTTTTTTTTTAATCATAAAGTGTGCAGGATATATTAAAATACATCGCAAGCTTTGACAGGCACATAAAATTTAAGTGACGTCGGGCCAGGGTGTGTCATCCTGAAACTCAACAGCGCCCCACAACATTTTACAATGTAAATATGTGGTGAAAAGTGGAACTGCAGCATGCTCTAATTGAGAGCCATTTTGGCAGTTTTGAGACTGCCCCTCTTATTTTTGCGTTACTTTGTCTCGCTCCAGACCAAGACGATATCAGTGAGCTTCAGCTATATGTATCAGGTCAGTACCTAGCTGGCATGTCTGTTTTTCCTATGTTGAGTAGTGTTTTCAATTAATGAAAGTGCTAATACTTTAGTTTAAAAGTGCTCATGTGAAAAGCCTGTATATAGTTATGCTGAGTTTGTTTTATGTTTGTTTTGAGATGAGACATGAGATTCGTTTCCTCGCTTAAATTCCTCTACAATTTGTAACATTCTTAATCCACGTCCGGAGACAATATTAAGGCAATAATTCAATAGCATTCTATGTGTGTGTACTTCGAGCCTGTCAATCAACATTAGCGTGCCACCCACTGGCTGAATAACGCAAGGACATTAGATCTCTGCCAAAAGTGTGTGTGCAGTGTTCCGCGACTGAGCGGGACTATGAAGACTAAGGCTAAGCTTTTTAAATGTATTATAAGTAGCGCTACTACCCAAATTCTGCCCTAAACTCTGGCCATGTGCTGCTACTGATAATTTTTATTAGTGCTATGGTCTCAGCATCGACGCCAATGAATATTGTGAGACCCAGGTTTCATGTACAAGTAGGCTAATCAGGATCAGAGAATGTATTAGCATTTTTGGAATGTAATCGTTATGGTTAAGGAGGTTATTACGTTCGACCAGATACGTGGTGCTGTGTTCCCACATTGATGGGAGGTGTGTTCTGTGTGAGGTGATAATGGCACACAAAGTTTGGTGTCAATATGTAAAGGCTTTGCAGAGATACAGCCTCAGACGCACTTTGGAATCATTCCAGCAAATTCGTTGATGTGTTAAATAGTAATCGTTTCATATACGTATTGACACGAAATCCATAACTTTTTGCCAACATGGTCTGAAGATGCTCTGACGTGCACATTAGTGAAAGTTGGCTAACAAATATCCGAGGAGTTTGAAATAGTTTTTCAACAGACTGGTAAATCAAAGTGGGCGGACAGAAGTTTGGGTTTACTAATTGTACGAATGTGGTATCGAGTGGTCTCAGCATGACCCCCAGAATATATTGAGACACCAGTTTTGCAATTACCTCATGTAATCAAGTGGTGTGATTGAGCATTTTTATGCTTTATAGCTGTTTTGCCACAGTGGTGCTGCCCCCAAACTTTTTTGGAGTACTGTCAGAGCATGGTGCGAAGACACATGGTGCCGGTTCCATAACGATACGTCATTCTTCCTAAAAGGATTACATTTTACGACAAATGCCAGAAACAGCCAACACCCAATGGGCTGGAGCATTTTTCATATCTCCTGACCACTTGTGGTGCTGTAGCCAAATGGTGTTCAGGAAGCGCTCAGGTCATGGTATTATAACACTCACCATGTTCAATCGCAATTCACCAATAGTTAAGCATGCACTTTACATAAATAAATATGAATAACTTGAATCGCCTAGAAGCTACTCTCAATATCGTTAGAAAACACCCAGAACACCCTGGATATCACTATCAATAGAATCACTCTAATATTTCCCAAACAATGTGCTTGCAACCACCGAGACCGCATTAACATTCGCCGAGCAATATGCTAGCAAAAATTATACATTTTATCCTATAAACAGGTTCAAGTAAAGTATTTCCACAGTTTCATACTTCTCAAAAGGACAATTAATTTTCTTCAAAGGACAGCTGCTTCACAAACAGTGCATTCTTAAAAAAGAATTGCTTTTGCAGAACAGAATTGTGTGATTATGCCTGAGTAATAGATCATACACTGCGCTGTCATAAAGCAAGACAAATGACAGGCTGATAGATAGATGGATTTATGCATGAATGAATCTGATGGTAAGATTTATAGATAGACACCGCAGAATAACAGAGGTGATGAAAAGGATGCATTTACTGGCCGCCTTCACTGCTTCATGACTGTTTGGGCACAAAGAGGGATACAAATGATCTAATTTGCAAATGCAGCATAGCATAATAACAGAGTCTATCATAATAGCTGACATAAATGTGGAAACAAAGAGGAAACCAAACCTCCCAAGCACATTTATCACATGTGCAAACACACATTTACACAAACCACCTGCTGTACCTTCCTCCACAGCCGTTCTGTCATTTTTCCCTAAATCACTGCATCATTTGTTTTTAGTGAGCGTGGCGGAAGCTATACATGCCTTTAACACTGCACTATTGGATGTAATTTTGTTTAATTAGCGATTGGGAACAAATACAAGGCTTGCGCTTGCATGCAAAGCGATGCGATTAACCAGTAGCTTTTGTTTAACAAAGGCCTGTCAATCACGCCGTCCTTTGTCTGTACCGCTAATCGTCATTTCATTGTTGAGCAAACACAATTTCCAGTTTCCTAAATAAATAGATAGATTAAAAATAAGATGAATAATTCATCAGCTATTCCATGGTCAATTGCTGCTTTCCTTGTTGCAGATGCCACACCGTTATTAAAAGAACAAATGGGGCACTGCTCGAGTTCACATATTAGAGCTATTAAACAAGCAATCTTCACAGCTTTGCATTCTATTCTTAAACAGAAATTAAGGAAAGTCTGGTAGTTGGAGCTGTAACATCATGTCCCGTGATTTTTTTCCTGCAATTCTCTGAAAACTCCAATTTTATAATTAGGCAATGGCAAAATTGCGCTACATGAAAAGGTTTCTCTTGAAAAAGCTTGGCTGTCAGTTTGAGGCAAAGTGTATTTTTGCAATACTGTATAACAGAAGACAAATAGTCTTGTGTTCGCAAGATGCTGGGGTTCTGCATTAATCAGAAACTCAGATGCAAAGAGCAAGCAGAAAAGACATGTGAAAAACAAGCTGCAGTTGGTCAGTTTAAAGTCTCAAGCTCCTTCCCCTGAAGGGTTATGGCTGTTTTCTAAAGACCGAGAGCTGTACTGATGCCAAAGTGTGAAAAATAGGACGTTTCAAATGGTGAATAAATGGGATAAAACATAAAATAAATCTTCAGCTTTCAGCAAAGACTGATGCAGCAGACTCAGGACTTTGTTGCTTAAGCAATATCAAACTAGCTGGTAATCATTGTGATAACACTTTGTAATAATTAATATGTTATACAGCACTTGTTATTAGTTAATTAGTAAATACTGTTATTGGACAAAAAAACAAGACAAATATATTGACTAAATGATGACAGAATTGATTTTTAAGTTGCATCATAAGTCTAAAGTGAACGTTTGGTTAGTTAAACAGCTCTCAAACCGGACAGCAGATCAAAATGAGTATTCAAATGAATGCATGAACTGATGTTGAATGTTTTTTTGTATAATGCATGACTGATCTGTAGTAGATGATTCATAGAGGTTTAATGAAGATTGAACATCTCTTCATAGTCTCTCTCTGTACAGATGCACTCACCTTCTCTGTCTTCCTCGCTTCAAAAGAGTCTCTGTGTGTCTAATTTTAATCCTACAGCTCCTGTTTGCCATGCTATTAGTTTATTGCTTTATATTCTGTTTTCTATCTCACACTCCCTTTCCCTACTGATACAATCACTGATAGCTTGTTCCTGTCTTTTGATTAAACTTTTTTTTTTTTGCAGTTTTTGGCAATATGATAAAATACACCAATTTTCAACAAAAATCTACAAATATTAATAATAAATGCTTTGGTTGAAATAAACACTGCTTTCACCAAATAATGCAGTTCATTAGTCTAAATTTGCTTACAAGCTGTCTCTATGGTTTAATTACTGACACTTTCTACAAAAAATGATCTCCAATATCTCAGTTGTTACAGCATGATTATATGTAAAACAAATGGATACGTTATGTATGTCTTTTACTTCTGAAGTTTCTCTCTTGATAAAAACATAAATAAAAATCTATGTATTAAAGGTACACTGTAACTTTTTTTTTTCAATTAGCAAGTACACCATGAATCCATCTTCCAAAACATTGGACTTTTAGCTACTGTATCAATGTCTGTATAATGGGTGGTTAGTTAAGTTTGCTTGCTAAAGACATAACACACATTGGAATTTGGGTCCAAAACTTTATTGCCTCAACACTTACATTATATTATATTATTGTCACAGATTCACCAGCCATATCAGCCACACCAGCCACCTACACCCATTCACAATCACCAGATTACTAATTACGAACACCTGATGTGACTTACCGGAGCACTATATCTGTTCACTCACCTTAATATCTCATTGATTGGTCTCAAGATTGCA
Source organism: Sinocyclocheilus anophthalmus (assembly GCA_018155175.1). Lineage (NCBI taxonomy): Eukaryota > Metazoa > Chordata > Actinopteri > Cypriniformes > Cyprinidae > Sinocyclocheilus > Sinocyclocheilus anophthalmus. The sequence continues at coordinate 44,865 of JADLZN010002206.1, read as the reverse complement.
TACCTTACCTCATTCCTCTCCACATCGCTCTGGATCTCCGTGGCTTTGTGTCTCCCGCCGTCTTGCTGGATCTTCCTAAAGAGGATTAAGATAAGGACTGTTATACTTCAGTTTCAAGAGCTAAAGTTATGCTTCAGTTTTAAAACTTACCGTTTGAAGCTTTCCTTAAGTTTGTGTTAATAAAGAAACTCTGAATTGTTCTTCCTGTGTATGCCTCTCTATCCAGCCGTGACAGAAGACCAGTCCATCAAAACAGAAGTGAAAATTAACGGATTGAAGCTTGTTATGGAGTCACAGAGACCACTTACCCCAGATCCCTTCACCGAACTGGTTCAAGCACTCCGCGAATCCCTTCAGCCTCCTACCGTCATGCCATCGGCCTCTGCATGTCCCATGGCCAAACCCACGACCTACTCCGGTGAAGTGGCCGCCTGCAGCGGTTTTCTACTCCAGTGTTCACTATACTTCGAATTACAAACCCATCAGTTTGTGAATGATCAAGCTAAGATCGCATTCATCATGTCACTACAGTCTGAAAGTGCGCTGCAATGGGCCGAAGCTCTCTGGAATTTGCGCAGTCCACTAGTGCGCTCCTATGATGTCTTCTTGGATCATTTCCGCGAGGTGTTTGGCAAACCGTGGGTCTAGAGAGCTCTCTGCAAAAAGCGCTACACATCTTCAAACATCTAACCTCTTGTCACACCGAGGATTCCTCATCCGCTGCCGCCTCACCAAGCAATGCTCCTCCAGCACCCGAGCCGATGCAAACTAACCGTTTTCATCTATCAACCACGGAACGGGCTCGCCGAGTCACCCAAGGGCTCTGAATTTACTGTGGGTCCCAGGAGCACCTTCTGCCCTCCTGCCCTATTCACCCCATGCGCTCAGAGGTGAGTGCGGTCCATATTCATCCTGATGTCTCAGGTATGCCTTACATTGATGCCCTTCTAATGTACATGAACCGCTCTTTTCCAGTCAAGGTCTTGGTGGATTCGGGAGCTTCAGGATATTTCATCTCCTCCATCAGTCTCACTCAAATCAAGCTCCCTCGACACTGTAATTCCACCATCTACCAAATATCCAATATTCAAAGAAAACCGCCATCGCACCCCAGAAGTCACTCTTCGCATTGGAAACTTCCAAGCTGAACGGATTGGATGAAGGCATATGCCCTTGTGTCGACTATCAAGCACTCAACTCCCAAACCATCACATTTTCCTATCCACTCCCTCTGGTGCCAGCCTCGTTGGAGGAGCTCCGTGGTCCCCGGATCTTCACAAAACTCGATCTACGCAGTGGTTACAATCTAATCCGCATTCGAAGAGGAGACGAATGGAAAACTGCATTCATAACACCATCTGGGCACTACGAGTACCTGGTTATGCCAAATGACCTTTCAAACTCACCATCCATCTTCCAAAATTTCATGAATGAAATCTTCTGTGATATGCTCAACCAATTCGTAATCATCTACATCGACGACATTCTCATTTACTCACCCAATCTTGGTGTTCCTTAAGATTGGGTGAGTAAATGAGAATGTACATGGGAAAACCTGGGAAAGTCACACCTCTACGACTTCCACCAGTCGCACCCAGATCGTCCCGCTCCTAGGGGGCGCGGTTGTGGGGTACTGTCACAGATTCACCAGCCACATCAGCCACACCAGCCACCTACACCCATTCACAATCACCAGATTACTAATTACGAACACCTGATGTCACTTACTGGAGCACTATATCTTTTCACTCACCTCAGTATCTCATTGACTGGTCTCAAGGTTGCATACCTTACCTCATGTCTCGCCACGTTGCTCTGGATCTCCATGGCTCTGTGTCTTCCACCGTCTTGCTGGATTTTCCAAAAGAGGATTAAGATAAGGACTGTTACACTTCAGTTTCAACAGCTAAAGTTATGTTTCAGTTTTAAAAATTACCGTTTTAAGCTTTCCTTGAGTTTGTGTTAATAAAGAAGCTCTGAATCATTCTTCTTGTGTATGCCTCTCTATCCAGCCGTGACAATTATTGTGTATCATTAAACAGAATATTTCTTGAGTCATAAATCAACAGTAGAAAATAAATATTTTTTTCAAGAAAATGCTTAATTTATCAAATCAATGTAATATAAATAGACTAAACAGTGTTCCCTAGTAATCAATCAGACCCCTCTACACTTTTGACCCCTTAACCAACCACCAATCCTGTCCCTAACCTTACCGTATCCCACCTCAATAACAGAAAAAAATGTTGTGCATTAACGAAAGCTTTTAATAATTTTATAACACCTCTTAAAATAATTTGTAGATTTTCAAGATGTGCTTGATCATATGAATAAAAAGTTTAGGTAACACTTTATTTTGATGGTCCCTTTTGAGCATTCTGTTGGCAATATGTAAATACCTATATGCACCTAGAGTATTAATAGACTGTCTAATTAATATATAAAATATAACTTTATTGTGCATGTCTCCCAGTAGACATTCTACTGACTATCTTTGCAAGTACATGTCAACTTATTCTAACCCTAAAGCCTGTGTTATACTTTCCGCGTCCACGAGTCCGCTAGGGTCCGCTATGGTATGTGTGATGTAAAAATTGTCATTGGAGAGTGTGCGCGGAGGCTCTGCATGGACATGGCCTCCCATTTTTTGTGACCATTTTTTTTGTGTCAGTAGGCTACTGGTCATGCGCAGGCTGTGTGAAGAAGCCCATTACTACATCGAACCTGTATAATCCATCGATAAAACAATTTAAAGACTATAACTCTGGGCAATTGTTTGTTTGTTTGTTTATTGTTCAAGACGATCTACTATGCATTTATGGAACACGTCCACAGAGTGGACCATCAGCGTATGCTTTCGGTAGTATAAATACAAGTAGTCTGCGTCCTTGCTGTCCATGTATGCGTCCGGATTGCTCACGCGGAAAGTATAACACAGGCTTAACCCTACCAGTCTACTAACACTCTAATGAGAGTCAGTAGATATAGGTGCAACGTTACTTATAGTCAACAGAATGTGTTACAGGGAACATTAAAATAAAGTGAAACCAAAGTTTAATGTCATTTGTTAGCATTTTAAATTACATTAAATAATTATCTGTTAATCAATTAGGTATTGTTTATAAGTTATTAGTGGCCCTAGGGGGACATGGGGAACTGAGCCTGCATGACGGGTTGAAGCACGTGTGAAAAACAACGGCAATACTTGTCACCTAGCCATGATGTCATAGGTGGGATTGTAGGAAGTATAAAGGGACCTGCTCAATGCGTCATACACTAGATGTATGAAAGAGACGAACAGGCAGTCAGAAGGCTGACGAGGGGAAATGGGCTAGCAGCGTCTCGTTCCCTCTCGGGGAACCATGGTTACATGCGTAACCCGAGACGTTCCACTTCTAGGGAACATTGGAACGACTACAGCCATGCCATTCTGAGGCGCATACCTGTCCACCTGGTGGGGGAGCACCAAGAAAGCGACAGATGAACACCAAGCCTTTCCTCAGAAAGGGGCCATGCCACTGCGCCATGGGCTGCTCACACAACTTGGCAGAAATGGGGAACCCGATTAGATCAAAGGGAACATCCCACCCAAGTTAAGAGCACAACTATCCTCAGATAGCTATGCTATGTGAGCCATATAAGCCTGGATACACAAGACCACAGAAGAGACTAACTAGAAAGCCTCAATATATATATATAGCCTCAAATATAGCTACTTAAATCCCGGTAAGGAGAAATAGCTGCTGAGCTAGAACACAGCTATCCTCAGATAGCTATGTCCTAAAGGTCTTATGAAGGCTTGTAGACCTGAATAACCATACACAGCTAGCCTAGATAGCCAGAAAAAAACCTTCCTGCAAAGCTGTCCAGACCACAGAGAGTGGGATATCTACTTAGAACCCTAGCAGGGGAGATATCTCTGTCTAGGGAAGGGCTCAAGGAGAGCGCTACTTAAAACCCTAGGCAGGGGAGCAATCACTGAACTAGCACATAGCTACCCTCAGATAGCTAGGTTTTTAGGAAGGGGCTACCATAAGGGGGACCGACTGAGACTACCCAGACCACAGAGAGTGGGCTATCTACTCACAACCCTAGCAGGGGAGATAGCGCTGTCTAGGCAAGGGTTCAAGAGACCGCTATTTAAAACCCTAGCAATCACTGAGCTATCACATAGCTATCCTCAGATAGCTAGGCTCTAGGAAAGAGGATCACTCCAGGAGAGGGCTAACCACAACTGCCACTAAGACACAGCTAGCCTCAGATAACTGTATTCAAGTAAGCCCGTCCTGCCATAACAATGGCTGTAATAATAACCACCCACAGAAGACTATACTAAGGAGGCCCCCAATCCGTGTCAGTCCAATGGTAGGCTAGCAAAGCACCATGTCATTGAGCAGGAGCTCACAAGAGGGAGATCCGGGCCATCAGTAAATGATTCACTAAGAGCGAACACATAAACATCATCAGTCCGAGATCAAAGCCTGATGTAACCCATGGCCAAAAACACTAGAGGGCTGGACACAGCTATCCTCGAATAGCAGTTCCCTCAGATAAGGCTGAAGACAGGACAGAGACTGGTGCCAAGGGGAACCCAAGCCAGGCTAGAACATAGCTGCCCTCAGACCACCATATTCCAGATCAAAGCAAGATTGAGCTGGAGCATAACCATCCGCAGACAGCTACACTCTGAGCAGGGACTGCTCACTTAAAACCCTGAAGAGGGGGAGCAGTGTACTCAGCCCAAACTCACTAACTGGGATTCAAAGGGACCGCCCACTTAAAAATCCCCTTGGTCAGCAGCCCACTCCTATACCGTCTGGCTTAGTACAGGAAGGGACATTCCCCATAACCACTCTAGGTGCTGAAACACCCTGGAAACGAAAGCTCACAAGCATTTCTTCACAGAGTATTAAAATATATTCACGCCCACCGAGGCTCTCTGTACACAAAAACATGTATATTAGAGAGGCACGGCAGAGCTGAATATAGCTCCACCCACGATCTCGCAGGATCAGGGATGAAACGACTCCGTGCTCACACTTCATCGTCATAACAACCCAATAGTATCTGCAGCATCTGACAACCCGTTTAGAGAGGGTGTGCGGATCCAGCAGATCAAAGCAATCACCGTGAGCTGGGATAAACTGTGCCGCAGCAACAGCGAACCGGGCAGCGAAACACAAACGCTTCGTCCCGTATCCCTCGGGAATAGGAACAAACGCGAGCGGAGCCTAGACATGTTGACTCATCACAATGAGCGCGTAACTCTGAACGCGCGTGCTTTTCACTGAGACAAACGCGAAAGTAGAATATGCCCTCGAGTGTTAGAATCCAAACATGGAGGCACACATTCCCTCAGGTGCTGCTCGACTCAAGCGCTATACACGGGATTGATAACACAAAAGACCATCTTAACCCCTCGGCAGCAGCAGGAGCCAAACCGCGAGACGCAAATGCTTGTCACTCATCACTCGAGAAGAGGGACAAACGTGAACGGAGCTTCTCATTGGAGACACTTACAATGTGTCTTGGTCAGGAGCTTGCGCGTTCAGTGCTTTTGGACTCTGAACGCGCAAGCTCTGACCAAGGACACTAAAGTGACGTGACAGGTGGCCAAGTATGGTGACCCATACTAAAAATTAGTGCTCTGCATTTATCCCATCAAAAGTGCACACACACACCGTGAACACACACACACACCGTGAACAGCCATTTTTTTGCTGCGGCGCCCGGGAGCAGTTGGGGGTTCGGTGCCTTGCTCAAGGGCACCTCAGTCGTGGTATTGAAGGTGGAAGAGAGTGCTGTACATTCACTCCCCCCACCTACAATCTCTGCCGGTACGATACTCTAACCCACAACCTTTGGGTTACGAGTCCGACTCTCTAACCATTAGGTCACGACTTCCCCAGTACATGACATCATGATTGTGTGTCATTAAGCCGCAATCACACGATCCGAGTCCTCGCTGTGCCTCTGCAGCAGCGGGACCCAAACTGCGAGACGCAAACGCCTGTCACTCATCACTGGAGAAGAGCTTCTCATTGGAGACACTGACAAGAGCGCGTTCAGAGCCCTCAGGTACTGAACACGCAAGCTCCCGACCAAGACACATAACGCATAGATCGTGTGTGTCTTCAAGTGTCAGAAACCTCGGGCACAGAGGCACACACTTTCCACAATGCTCACCGCCTTGGTCTTTCACACGCACTTCAAACAGACGGCTCCTGAAGACAGCAAAGAGGATGACGTATTCAGTAGGTGCCCTTTTATACTTCCGGGCATCCCGCCTATGACATCATTGGCTAGGTAGACCAATAGATTGGCCCTAGGGGGCACAGCATGGAGTTCCTTAGAAGGGGAACTGAACTTTTATACAATTTTAACTTTTACTGTATGTCAACAATTGCCTCATTTGTGCCAATAATTTCTTCCCTTAAAGAATTTTAGAGCAAAATCTGAGACTAAGTTGATGCTTAAAACATTTAAGCAACACTCCATTAACCCTTGTATGGTGTTCGGGTCTGTGGGACCCATTTTCACTTTTTGTCAAAAGTAAAATGATATGATTAATTATTTTTTTCAAATTCATACTTATTGGCCTTGGCTCATTTTGTGTGGATAACATATATCAGAGCAAATTTTTAATGACCACACACTGTACACCCCCCCTACACACTTATATCACATACAGGATGTTCGGGTCCACTGGACCCGGGGGCAATAAAAGAGTGGAAATTGAAGGTCCTGTGTACCTTCACTCTGTCCGCCTACTGTCTGGGACCGCTATTAGTATGTGTATGTGTGTTTATGTGTGTGTGAGAGAGATAGTCTGTGAGAGTGTGAGTGTAAGTGTGAGTTTTGTGTTTCTGCCCCTGCCAAGGTTGTAGCACTTTAATTCATAAATGTGATCTAACAAAGGTAAAGGGCAAATATCAACAATATACAGTATGCTTGCTTGTAATTGGGATGAAGTAAACATCTGTTGAGTATTTCAACTTTTTTTTTAATGGTGTTGAATTAAAAACCCAAAAATGCAGTGGGTCCACCAGACCCACAAACACTGGCTGAGTAACAAAAATATGAACACCACACAAGGGTTAAGTCTCTCAAGGTATGTAAAAGCAACCTCTGAACAGTAAGACCTTCCTCTGGGTAATAACCATCATCATCCATCCCCTCCATGCACACCAGACAATCTTCAGCTGTCAACCCTGTCAGTGCTGCATTCACATTTGATTGGCACACTGCACAATGTGCATGGAGAACGTGCCACCACCAATAACAGCGTCTCCACAATACAACAAAAAAATGCAAAAAATGCATTCACACATGCCACAAGATATTCGCAGTTCGTAAGGCTGAACAAAAAGAAGAAAGAAGAGCGCAAACACAAGAAGACCGGCGGGTAATCTATGTAACCAGCTGGCTGGATTATTTATGCACATAAACAGTGCAATTCTCTGACTCATAATTACTTTTTAAGAAGTGCACTTAAATAAACGTTGTTAATTAGTATCATGTTTATGCATTTTTCACTTTATTTTAAAACTTTTACTCTGTCAATTTACTTTTGGCCAGCGGCGCAGGCGTGTGTGATTAACCACAGAGTTTAATTAGCTAGGTGCCACTAACCCAAAAGTGCTTTTGTGAGAGGGGGCAGAGACTGCCAAAACAGTTATAGGGGAGAGAAAACTGGTGTGAAGTGTGTATGGAAGACTTAACAGATGATATGCATTTTTAAGAGAGGTGGTGGGGGGGGGGGGGTGGATTGCTGATCTCACTCTGCTCCATGATGCAATTAGAGTTTTGCATGGATCGTGAGCTGAGGTGCTGTTCGCTCACCGATTCACGGAGGTAATTGAGTTTAAGGGTGAATGGAGATCAAATGGTCTAAAATCTCACTTATCTGTCCTCTCTCTATTTATCTCTTTGCATGGATATTAAACAGCAATAACTAATAGAAAGTAATATTAAAAGCCCCTTGTTCAGGGCTGTGCTTTTAAGTAAAGCCAAACCAATATAAAATATCTTAAACTGAAAACATTCAGAGTGACACTAGAATAAGGTAACATGCCTCTAATGCAAATAAGCAAAATTAAATTTAATTTATTGAAATCTAAATTATATTAATTTTTTTTTTAGAGGGGCTCATTCATTCATTCATTTAAATTACTCAATTTTAATAGAAACAGAATACTGTTTAAAAAATGAAAAGAAAAACCATTAAATACTTTACACTAAATGTTACATGACAAAATGTCATAAAAGTGACCCACAGTTTACTAATCATTAAAACAATTCACACATTGTTGCTTCACAAACACATTTCAGCATGTAGCATGTATTAATCACTAACAAATGTGCATATTTTGCTGGATGAAAAAAGATGGGGGGGGGGGGGGGGGGGGGCGGGGGTGCGGTCGGTGTTCCAGAGTAAAAATCTCCACACCATGCACTTTTTCTTTTTTTTTTTTTGGTAATGCAAAATTATCCCTGCAATAATAAACGTTTATTTGCTATCTCATTTGTAGTTGCAAAGGGCAGCAAATGGGTTTGTTACCTTGAGGCAACATTGTAACAGCATTGCTTTGATCTTTTGCAATTGTGCAACATTAATTTTGTATTTTTTTGGAATATCCAGGAACGTACTGTAATCTTTAAGAATATCAAATGAAACATTAATTAGTCTTCCGGATTTAGTTTGTTAGCTATGATGCATTTGTACTCATTATTCAATGGAATTACCATAGGTCCTATAAATCCTAAATCAAATCTCCAGTACCACTGAAGTGCTACTGCAATAACATGATGGTAGCAAACAACACTCGTCAAACACAGAATCTCTAATAAGAAAGCCAATAAAACATTAAGGGATTCTGGAACATAATTGTGTCTGCATTAAACTGCATCTTTGATCAAGTCATTTAATCCTGTGGAGTAATACTAGCTAATGCAATTCAGATCTCAGAGGCGGAGGACCAACTGTCTTCTGCTGAGGCAAACTTCAGGACTGGATCCGGAGGCATTTATATCAGATGCTCAGAGCTGTATACTTGTCAGTACCATACTGTCAATATTTATTTATTATGTATCATCATTCATTCATTCATTAATTCATTCAAGGATTTAAGAATATAGCTACAGCAATTAAATACTTAAATGCATTATATTGTATTATTATTATTATTATTAAGTACACTGCAAATTATTAAACTTCTGTTTTTGTTAATTCTGTGCATGGTTTATTACATACATTTATTTACTAACACAGCTCTTTTACCATAGTATGGCAACAGCAACTCACTGCACTGCAGGCGAATTCAGCTCGGTTCATCATGGGCTATGAGTTGCCAGTCTTACTGGACATTTACTCCGATGCCTTAGGAAGGCCAAGTCAATCTTCACAGAGCCCAGTCAGTCTGGTCTTAAGCTGTCTGATCTCTTAAAGTCTGGCAAACGGTACAGAAGCATTTAATCTAGATCAAACAGACTTCAAAGCAGTTTCTACTCGCAGCTGATAAGACTGCTGCCTTTCACAGCCACTCTGACAGCATTCTCCTAGACTTCTAGCCATAATTTTACACATGTATTATATGGTACACTGCACACCTGCTTTGCACGGTTGTGATAATTTGCACTCTTTCATACAATCAAGAAAGATTTTTTTTTAATAAAAAAATGTAAATAAATGCCATGAATGGTGCATAAGATGTAAGCAATTCAGTTGGATGTTGCTGAGGCGGAGTATCTCGTGGAAAGATAAACTGTTGTTTCTATAAAAACAAATTAATTGAAGAAACTTGTTCCACAAAACAAACAACAGAAGGATTATTTATTAACTGACATCAGCTGTACAACACATAATGCAAATTATACAATTATATACACTAATGCCAAGGTCTCTGGAAAGAAGTTTTGTTGGATTATATTTACGTTCCACTCGGTCAAGTGATGAGTCAGACGGCGATGGATGAGTCAGAATGGGGGTTTTGAAGGTTAGCAAGCTCTCAGTCTGCTGTCCACAACACAAAAAAACTATTGATTGCTTTTTAAAGTAGCCTTTAATTCAAAATAAGAGGTTATGAATAATGTGTATCCCAATAGAAAGTGCAGATGCAATTAGCCACTATTTAATAATTTCGCCAAGACCCTGTAAGGACCAGATGAAATCAAGCAAGGAGATTTACAAAAATAGGAATAGTTTTGTGCTGGTGAGGACAAGTGTGAATCTTGAATGCCTCTTGCCCTTTATGAATAATGGTCTCCCATTTTAGGGGACTTTAATGGGGTCACTTTTTAGTACGGGCATTCCTGTGTGAAGTTTTTTTGGAGAGCAGAGCAGTGTGTAATACTGTAAATAAAGTGACCTAACGAATCATTTGAAACTTTTTCAGGGCAGACATGAGCTCATTGCAGAGTGTTTTACAGACTTTATAACACCTGAAGTGACTGAATTTGCTGCACTGGTGACACGTTCAAGTCCATTAGCATCATTTTTTCTCAGTAAAGAAAAAAGGGTCACAGAAAGGGTCACCCGAGAAGAGAAGCTGCTTCATCATTGCAATGGCCCCACAAAAGGTCACAGATTTCAGGCAGACAACACTTCCTCTTGTAGACCTCAAGCTTGGTGTGATGTAGTCGTTTTGCTAGTGAGATTTAATCATTTAAAAGTGATTTAGTCATTTTTATTTCTTCTGAAAGAAGTAGATAATGATAAGACTACATCTACCTGTAATTTTTAAATAATCTTGAAGACGGAGGTTAGACATTTCAGGTGTATTTGATTAGGGATGAGCTAAACTCCATCCAGAACCAGATTTGTCCACCCTTGAATGACATATTGATCTAAATTAATTTAGAAATGTCAATGAAATTATCACATCCATCAAAATAGACTGTAAGCTGTTCTTAATCATTAATGTTATCTAATGTTTCTTGAAACTGTCAGTTTGTTGCAGGTATGAACAGGGTGCGAACTACGGGGGAGCTAGGGGAAGCTCGGCTCCTCTTAATAAGACATGGGCTCCCCTGAAAACGTGATTTGTGAAATTTTGGGGGGTCTCAAAAAATATTGACAATGTGTTATTTTGACATGCATGGGGTTACCCCAGTCAATATTTACTGCTGTTTCACTTCTGTTGATGCACTGAGCAGTTCAGCCCAATCTCATGGCAATTTATATATATTTTACAAGGTGGCTAATACATACAGTGGTGTGAAAAAGTGTTGGCCCCCTTCCTGATTTCTTATTTTTTTGCATATTTGTCACACTTAAAAGATTCAGATCATCAAACAAATTTTAATATTACACAAAGATAATGCAAGTAAATTCAAAATGCAGTTTTTAAATGATGATTTCATTTATTAAAGGGGTCATATGAAGCAATTTCAAGTTTTCCTTTCTCTTTGGAGTGTTGCAAGCTGATTGTGCATAGATAAGATCCCTGAAGTTGCAAAGACTAAAGTCTCAAAACCAAAGAGATATTCTTTATCAAAGTTAAGACTCTGCCACGCCCCCCTAAAACGGCTCGTTCTAACACGCCCCCACATATCTACCTCACTATGTGGAAATATTAGCATAATGCGCCCAAATGTGCACGCAAAGAAAGATTTCAGTAAACTGCAGTTAGTGTTGAGCAGCATGTCAGGGAGACGCTGTGTACTTCAGTGCGAAAGCAAAAGCACTTTAATTTGGCCTTCCGGAAGTAGATGCATTAGGAATCTTTAAGATCACTTACAAAAGAACAGCAATGCATTTTATGGACGGGCGTTTCGTGAACCTAGGAGAGGATCTGGCGCTTCTGAATCAGCTACTGTTTGTTATTAGTTTAAGTATTTGCTATGACTGTTCAAATGCGGAGTTTTGCGCATCGTGCGTGTGTGTGCGTGAGCGAGAGAGAGAGCGAGAGAGAGCGGTGTGTGTGTGTGAGAGAGAGAGAGAAAGAGTGTGTGTGTGTGTGTGTGCATGTGCACGCGAGCGAGCGAGAGAAAGAGAGGTGTGTGTGTGTGCGTGCGCGCGCGAGAGAGCGAGACACATCACAGTGGCATCAGCTGTCTTAACCGTGGCTTGTGTACTGCAAACACATACCAGCTTCAACACTGTGTCTGTCACGAGACTCTGTTCCACTTTCAGGCTCTGTCTTTACATTTATTTTGACAGATGAAGCTAGCGATTATGTTAAGGGGCGTTACATTTCCAACGAGTGCTTGCGATGTTCAGCCAATCACAATGCACTGGGTCAGCTGCCAATCAGAGGAGACTGCGCTTGTCGGAAGGAGGGACTTTGTAGAAAACGAGCGTTTGAGAGAGGCGGGGCATAGAGGACCTCAATAATGTACAGTATTTGAAAAATAAATTGTTTTTTGAACATTAAAGCATGTCAAGATATTCTGTTACACCAAATACACAAAATAATGATCTTTAAAAAAAGCATCATATAACCCCTTTAAGGGAAAAAAGCTGTCCAAACCCACATGGCCCTATGTGAAAAATTAATTGCCCCCACCTGTTAAATCATGAAAGAACTGCAACCACATTATTTTAGAAAGCAGAGTAAAATTTCACTAGCCATACCCAAGCCGGATTACTGCCAGACCTGTTGAATCAAGAAATCACTTAAATAGAACCAGTCTGAAAAAGTGAAGCATGCTTAAATAGCAACACATAATGCCCCGATCTAAAGAAATTCAAGAACAGATGAAAAACAAAACAGTTGACAAGAATCAGTCTGGAAAGGATTATAAAGCCATTTCTAAGGCTTTGGGACTCCAGCGAACCACGGTCAGAGCCATTATCCACAAATGGAGAAAACTTGGAACAGTGGTGAACCTTCCCAGGAGTGGCAAGCCTACCAAAATTACACCAAGAGCACAACGGCGACTCATCCAGGAGGTCATAAAAGAACCCAGAACAAAATCTAAAGAACTGCAGGCCTCACTTGAATCAATTAAAGTCAGTTTTCATGATTCAACAATAAGAAAGAGAATAGGCAAAAACGGCATCCATGGGAGAGTTCCAAGGCAAAAGCCACTGCTGACCAAAAAGAACACAAAGGCTCATCTCTCATTTGCCAAAAAATATCTTGATTATCCCCAAGACTTTTGGGCAGATATTCTGTGGACTGATGAGACAAAAGTTTAACTTTTTGGAAGGTGTGTGTCCCGTTACATCTGGCGTAAAACCAACACAGCATTTCATAAAAAGAACATTATACCAACAGTAAAATATGGTGGTGGTAGGGTGATGGTCTGGGGCTGCTTTGCAGCTTCAGGACCTGGACGACTTGCCATAATTGACGGAACCATGAATTCTGCACTCTATCAGAAAATCCTGAAGGAGAATGTCCGGCCATCAGTTTGTGACCTCAAGCTCAAGCGCACTTGGGTTATGTAGCAGGACAATGATCCCAAACACACCAGCAAGTTCACCTCTGAATGGCTCAAGAAAAACTAAATTAAGGTTTTGGAGTGGCCAAAATCAAAAGTTCGGACTTAAATCCGATTGAGATGCTTAAACAGTCCATTCATGCTCGAAACTCCTCCAATGTGGCTGAATTAAAACAATTCTGCAAAGAGTAGTGGGCCAAAATTCCTCCACAACGACGTGAAAGACTCATTGCCAGTTATCACAAAAGCTTGATTGCAGTTGTTGCTGAAAAGGGTGGCACAACCAGTTATTAGATTTAGGGGGCAATTACTTTTTCACGTAGGGCCAGGCAGGTTTAGACAGCTTTTTTCCCTTAATAAATGAAATCATAATTTAAAAACTGCATTTTGTATTTACTTGCATTATCTTTGTGTAATATTAAAATTTGTTTGATGATCTGAATCTTTTAAGTGACAAACATGCAAAAAAATAAGAAATCAGGAAGGGGGCCAACACTTTTTCACACCACTGTATGAAGTCGTACGATTTTAGCTAAATCGTACGTATTTTACGTGCTCCCCAATTCTTATAAATTCGTACAAATTACCTACTTGTCACTAGGGTCTAGATAAATTGTACAAAATCGTACAAATGCGTTTGTGTGAATTCTTGCAAATTAGCCACCTCGTAAAATACATACAAATTGGTCGTGAAATAGCATTGAGCAGTTATATTGGATTCCAAAATCTGTGTTGTTGTGGTTCCTGCAATTGGGTTTTCTAAAGCATCGTCATCGTCTTCATGCCTGGTACACCTGTGATCATAAAATGGATTTCAGAACAATATCACTAGACCGACTTACCATTGTAAAGCCTAATATGATTCCTGTACTCATGATGTAAAAATTATAAAAAAGGTAAAAAATTATAAGATCACTATTTATATGATAATGTTTTCCTAGTACCAGATACAATGATTTTTGGATGCCTGGACAATCTGCACAAGATTGCCAGAAACTGATCAGGCATGAAAAAGAGATCTTTTCTCCAGGTGTTTTACCAGAAAGGACATATGGTGTGATGCAGATGAGCACTTGTGGCCAAATGAAAAAGGCTTTGTTGAATATTCTAACTGTGCCAGATTGTATGTTATAATATAGATATTTTGTATGGACGTATGTAATGTAAAAACGTCTTTGTAAAATGTAAATATTGCTTCATGACTTAAGTTTCATTTTGCATATTGGACTTCCTAATACGAAATAGTGAGGGGCACTGACATTGATTTTGAGACATATATGAACATTTTGGTGGGTTTATTTCATTTTGGAACTGCTGTATCAAGCTGCGACAGTTAGGAAAAAGTGCTCTCAGTATTAAGTGCACTGTAACTCTGCGTCCCATTTGCTTTGTGAATTCAAATTCAGTTGAGCTGGTCTTTAATTTTAAAATCTCAAGCATGCTTACCAGTCCAGGGCTATCACAGAGACAGGTGTGATTTCTCAGGACACACATTTCAGCACCAGGTGAAATAATAAATATCTTACAGCACCTATAAGCCTGGTATATGATGCATCTTCACAGGTGCAAGGGTGCATGGTAGTGTGTATTAGCTCCTCAAGGCTCTGCTGCACATCTCTAATTTTGTAAGCCACCACTGCCTTTTCTCACTTCTGCCTCTCGTTTTGAAGAATATTGCAGGAGAGAAAGCACAGAGCAGATATATCCAATTAAAATTTCAAAGAAGTCCAGTCACTAAATTTTCTTCTCTGGAACAGCCAGAACAGTCTGCAAAAATAATTGTGTCAGGGTCAGTTTGTTGAATGAATATGAAAATAAGTAAACAATATACATTTCAGGAAAATGTATCAGCTATTATGGAGCTAAATTATCGAGCTACACCTTGTAAATGTGTAAAAAGACAGAAATCCAATATTCAGTGGTCAAAACTGTCTTTTTCACGACCACAGTGCTGACCAGAATAGAAAGCCCTAGCAAACAAAAAACAAAAAAACACCTCCTGTAGATAAACATTTACATTTATGCAGTTAACAAAAAGTTTTATCCAAGGTGACTTACAATTGAGGAACAAAAGCAATTTGTCACAAAGCTAATATTCACAGTATGAAAGGCCAGGTTCATTAGAAAACTAAATTAGGAAAAAAGCTAGAGTTGAAATGCAGAAAAGAATGAGTAATATCTCCCGTCTGTCGTGTTGGGGTGTGTGTGGTGGGTGTGTGGTGTGTGTGTGTGTGTGTGTGTGTGTGTGTGTGTGTGTGGGTGTGGTGTGTGTGTGTGTGTGTGTGTGTGCTCCTGGTAAACCAAAGTTATGGGGACAAATGTCCACCAGAGAGGAGCACAGAGTGTGAAGGTTTTGCAGGGTGACTTTGTACCTTGATGTGAAGGAACATTGTTCAATGAAGTGAGGTGGTGAAGGGCTCTCTTTAGGTAACTGAAGACCAGACATCGGGTGTGTCAAATTTAATTCCTGGAGGGCCACTGTCCTGCAGAGTTTATCTCCTACCATAATTAAACACACCTGAACCAGCTAATCAAGGTCTTCAGGATTACTGGAAACTTCAAGGCCAGTGTTGGAGCTACACTCTTTAGGACAGTGAGCTGGTTATGAGCTGGTCCTGAGCAGGAGCTAGTTGCTTAGGACCAGCACATGACCAGTTTAAACCAGCTCAGGACCAGCTTAAACCAGCTGCCATGCTTCAAAACATACCTAACTGTATATGCTGGGGGGGTTCAATAGGGCTCCATGGACCGATTTTGGCACACATGCAGTAGATCATTGCAGTAGCCCAAACTTAAAATGACAAGGGCTTGAATGAGAAACTGCCCAGCATACTCTGGCAGAAAGGGTCTGATTTTTCTGATTATTGAAAGCTTGAACTTGCACAACCGGGCTGCTGTTGATATGTGGGTGGTAAAGCTCAGTTGGCCATCAAAGCCTACCCCCAGTTGCTTTTGGTTGGCGATAGTGTTGTAGACCCCATCTGAACTTCGATGATGTGGTCAGTGGTAGGTTTTCACGGATTACAAGGAGATTCATCTTTGCAAGGTTGATATGAAGACAACACTTCTTCATCCAAAGTGAGATATCTGAAAGGTAGGCAGAGATAGGAGCTGAGACAGTGGGATCATCAGCTTTAAATGACAGATAAAGCTGTGTATCATCTGCATAGCAGTGGTAAGAGAAACCAAGTGCCTTTATTAGCTTTCCAAGTGAGGTTGTATATAGAGTAAAGAAGAGGGGCAATCACAGAACCTTGAGGCACCCCCTTGATTAGCTGATGTAACTCAGACACCCTCCATTCCATTAAACCTTGAAAGATCTGCCTGTGAGCAGTGCTGGGGTAGTAACTGATGTAATGTACATGTAATCTGGATCATGTAATCTGATTTCAAAAAAATAAGTACTTGTAATTAAAGTATGTTACATTTTAAAATGTTAATAATCAGATTACAGTTACTTTTTTATGGATTACATGATTACATATGCACACAATGGCAATAAATTATTCATAATTTATTGATTCACCCTAATACTTGTTTTTTCACTTTTAAATTTTCCTTTCCAAAAATAAAGTAAAATAAGTGGTGTCACTTATTTGAAAATGTAACTCAGATATTTTCTTTTGTAAATTAAACAGTAATTTGTTACCTTACTAGTTGCTTGAAAAAAGTAATCTGATTACATAACTCATGCTATTTGTAATGTGTTACCCCCAACACTGGTCAAAGCCAGCAGACAGGTCCACTTGAATAGTGACAAATTATTTTGAGTTTGCTTTTACCAACCAATGAGTTTCCATAAAGAAGATTTTGGTGGTCTCTGTAGAGTATCTGCTTTTAAAGCCAGACTTGATGCTGTCAAGTAGGCTGTTTTGTGAGGGGAATATTAATATTAATTTATGATAAATGGTTTGTAGTCTGAGGGGAATCAAACTTGCTGTGGTCTGAGGTACACATGCTGTCTGTGGTGTAGTCGCAGCATTGATCTAGCCTAACATTCATAGTGTATGTCACAAGAGCAGCTATTAAATTACAGTGAGTCGTGGAGAGAGAGTCTTGCGTTATTAGTGCCCTACGCAAGAGGAGAGATGCCGACAGAGACAGACACAGACACTAGAGACCAGTTGTCTTTCACTCTATGGTGCTTCAGCAGGGTGTGTGGAAAAGAGACTCATAGTTAATCTTGTCAATCACACAACTCCTCTCCCACCAGGAGCTAAAGCAATGCTGCTTCAGGGGAGCCAGATGTGATGGATGGTTTTCGGCAAGCACTCCGTGAGAGAAGGAGAGAGACTTGCCAGTAATGGAATAGAGTGGGGAGCTGAGTAAGGCATGTGGGTATTAGGGGAACACAAGATCAACAAAATGGCCTTATCCCTGAGAAAGTCACTTCCCCTCTCTGCCTCTCTGACAGGAAGTGTGCATTGTTCAGCTGAGTTGGGTGCATTACATAGAAAGAGAATAGAGCAAGTAAGCAGCAACATCCAAGCAAGCACGTTATTTTACATACCTGAGTACGTTTACAGATATGAGACTCAAGTGAAATTGTGTAAAATTCATCAGAAGTGTTGTTATTTGGCTCAAATCAGTTTTATGTTGGTTCACTTCAGTTTAGTAACTGTGTCAATGTTCAACTGTGTCAATCAATTATGAAACAAATTCAAATAAGCTCTACAGAAGACATTAGTGTCATTATCCAGCTCATTTCAGTTAAAGTTTTGTTTCCATTAAATAGTGTCAGTGTCAATAGTGTTTTTTAAACCCCAACTAAGTAAGCCAAAAGTGAGAGAGCCAAGGAACCCAAACCCAAATCAAGTGAGAGAAATGGAGACAAGAAACCTGGGAGAAACCAGTCTCAGTCAGGGGACCAGTTCTCATCTAACATAAAGATGCGATCTGAGGGTGCAAAAAAATCTAAATATTGAGAAAATCGCCTTTAAAGTTGTCCAAATGAAGTTCTTAGCAATGCATATTACTAATCAAAAATTTTTGATATATTTACAGGACATTTACAAAATATATTTATGGAACATGATCTTTACTTAATGTCCTAATGATTTTGGCATAAAAGAAAAATCAATAATTTTGACCCATACAATGTATTTTTGGCTATTGCTACAACTATACCCCGGCGACTTAAGTTTTGTGGTCCAGGGTCACAAATAGTCACTCATATGTTTGCTAATAGTGTTTGAACTATAATGTTTAGAAGCAAAATTTTAACGTTTCCTCTGATTCATCGGCTCATGTCAAGTCAAATGGAAAGCAAAATGTACATTTACATGGGTCGAGATTTTTCACAATTTTGAATTATTAGAAAAACCTACTTTTTTGAACTCATCTTAAATGTCTAATTTTATTCAAATTTGGCTCAGATCATCTTCAGGAAATGCTGGCAAAAAAGTTATGAATTTCGCATTAGGTGTTATGCCAAACTCCATCTGGCCATAAGCCTGTATCTCTGCAAAGCTTTGACATATTCGCATCAAACTTTGTGTGTGCCATTGGATTACCCGGAGAACATCGACACCAATTAAGTCATAATCGACCGAACTTCCTGTCCGCTACTTTTTCAAACTCCTCCTAGGCCATTGGTCCGATTTTCTCCAAATTCGATTCATATCATCTTCAGACCATGGCAGCAAAAAAGTTCTGGATTTTGTGTCAATAGGCAAAATGGTTTTCGTTTACCACATCAATTGATTTGATAGCATGGTGACAAATTGCATCTGAGGCTGTATCGCTGCAAAGCTTTGACATTTTTTTCACCAAACTTAACGTGTGTCATCATCACCTCACACAGACCAGACCACAATTGGTAAAACGCCACCTACTGGTTAAAAGTTACAAATAAATTGTATCTATGTTTTTTTAGCCATGTTTACTAAACATCATCTTAAAATGTCTTTAATTACTTTAATTGATATGGTTGGTTTTATGGCCGCTGCCATGTTTGCTCCTCATTCTGCCTCTGCTGTGCTTGGCCCCTTAATTGCTGTATTTCATTCATGTATTAATTATTAATTTATGTATCTATTTGCACGCAGAAAGAAGTTTTAATATACGGTTTTACTATTATCTATGTAATTTATTTATTTATTTTTTCAAAAAAATAAATAAGCTAAATGTGTCATTGCGCTGCACTTAGACCTTTTTTGTGCTAGAATTCCATCCTTTAAGTAATTAAATCATTAAAAAGACAGCAACTGTCCAGCAACATCAAGTATGACCCATCCCTTAATTTCTTCACTTTATTGTAATGGTAGAATTATATCATTAGTCACAAATATTAGACTGTTTTGATTATGTTAAAAACTGTTATGTTTTTAAAGCATTTTCCCTCATGCTGTATATTTCTAGCCATTAACCAATTTTTTCACGAGTCAAATACAGTGAATCTTGAGAGTGATTTACTCTCTCTCAGTCATTCTCCTCTCAGCCGAAGACTCACTCAGTTCTATTACTACTGTCTATTTCACTCTTTCTCTGCGTCTGAGATTAGACTAGCTCTGCCACAACATTCTCACTCCATTTTCACCTCTTCTATGATAGAGCGCCAGAGCTCTTTTAGGGCCACCAGCACACACTTGATGGAAACAGCCTCCCGGGCAGATGGGGTCTGAGAGGAACTGAATTACCAGCTCAGGGTCCGTCGCCCACCTCACTTCATTTCAGACAAGCCTTATATCCAAAGCTGAGACTGATCTATACGTATGTGCCGGTGTCTGTTGATGGGGTGAAAAAGGCAGATCAGTATGCCATTGCAATCTGAATGAACACTAATAGGTGAGGAGGAGTAAGGGTGGGGAAGACAAGGTCTGGGTACAATGTGTGTTTTTATTAAGAAGGCTGAGGGCAATAAAATAATGGGTCAATATAAATGTGCATAAGAGTATGACAACAGCATAATTAACTGAATATGACCAGAGTAGGTGTCAGTCATGTGGTCTGTTATGAAGAGTGACTATTTCTGATAAAAAAAATACATATTTTGTGGTACAAATACATAAATCCATTGTACACTAAACAATTAAAATGTCCTCATACCAAGTGAAGTGTCAATCATTATTGGTCAATTCGAATGAATCATTACACAAAACAAAAATCAAAACATGATAAAAGAGAGCCTACTGAGATAAACTCTTGTTTGTTGGCTCATCAGCATCTCTTTTTTTCTTTTTGAGAGATACAATAGAAATACATTTTGTTAGCTAATTCCTTTGTTCAGTGTTTACTGTGTGCACCTCACTTTCTTGTTACCTAGCAACACCCTTATGTGACGCAATGTGCAAAGGACAAGAAAAATAAAGGGTTTTTTTAAGTGTGCATTTTTGGTGCTAAATATTAACCACAGTTCCCTTTCAGTCGATCACCCTCGACGTCACGTCGGAGGACCGACGAAATTGGGATCTCGCTTAGAGGGACCAATCTACTTCGAGTGTAAACTAAACGAGCCAATGCAAATTGGCATGCGATTATTGCATCCAGCTGCTGCTGATCACAGCGTGAGTATAAGTAGGCAGCAGGTGCAGCGCAAATTCAGCTTTTCGCTTCGGAGCCGAGCGATCACATCGTTCTGCTCCTGACTACTCTACTGAGAGAAAAGACTGAACGAGTTCAGCGCGCTCTTGGAGAGCTCTTCATGTTGGTGGACGGCGCTTCAGCGGTGGTGGTTTCTCGTGTCGAGTGGGTTGCACACATCAGGCTGCACTACCCCCTGTTTGTGTTGCAGATGATCATCTCCCCTGTGCGCCTCAGCAAGCTAAAAGAGCTTTTTCCCCTAAAAGAGCAATTTCGGGTGCGTCTTTTTAAAGACGACGTTGCTTGGCAAACTTGACGTTACGTCTTTATAAAGACGATGTGGGTCTTGCTATAGACAACATATCACCCGGGCATTCTGGATGCGGTCGTTACCTGGCGCTGGGTGATGGTCACGATCGCTGCCTCTCGTGCCTGGGCATGAAGCACGCTGAGGTGGCTTTCGTGGATGGCTCATGCTCCCATTGCGGGGGTATGACCATCTCGGAGTGCGGACCGGACTCCGTTACCTGCAAAGGGGCGGAGTGCCCGTGCCACTGCCTAGATCTGGGGTTCCCTCTGGTGGCAGCCGGGGGCGTCCTTTTTCTGGCGGTGGGCGGACTGGTCTCACGGTCATGGTGAGGAATTCCCCTCCAACAAGGAAGGGGATGCCCCAGCCAGCCGGCACTTCGAAACCAGCAGAGCTCTCAAAAAGAGCAGGCTGGACCCTTCCGGGGGGTACCACCTGTTCTTCCGAGGCTCCCCCCGACGATCAGATGTCAGTTGCAGCATCGGAGGGTGAGCCAGAGCTTTCTGGAGAGGAAGATTCGGCTGCGCTGCGCTGCTCTCCTCCGGGACCGTGGCAATGCCTGGATCGGATCCAGAAATATTGGCTATGCTTTCCCGGGCCACCGTAGTGGTAGGGCTCGAGTGAAGACTTTCACAGTGATCCCGAGCCCTCAAGGTTGCACGATTAGCTCTCGGGGTGGTCCGCGCTGGTTCTCAACGCCCCGCCTCGGTGCCTTTCTTCCCAGAGGTGCATGAGGAGGCTCAACAGGCTGTGGACGGCACCTTTTTACTGCCGGAAACTGATCTGCTGGTTCCTCCTTCCTCACCACCCTCGATGGTGGTGCAGTTAGGGGGTTACAAGGGTCCCCCCGGTGCAGCGGTCGGTTGCGATGCAGTTGTGTCCTAATACCCCCTCCAACCGGCCTCCTATCCCGGGTATGTAGGTACTCGGTGAGCCAGCGATGACTATACGGACGGTGGAGAAGATGGAGAAGCTGCCTCCGCCTTACACTCTACGGCGTGATTGCAAGTGCACCAGCCCAAGGCACTGAGGGACTTGCACGAGGGTGATCACGACCTGGAAGTTCAGAGAGAACTCCGCACAGCGGCGGACCTCACGCTACGAGCGACGAAGTTTACAGCGCAGTCTCTGGGTCGTGTGATGTCCACTATGGTGATCCAGGAGCACCAATTCTGGCTGTGACTGGCTGACATGCGCGAGACGGACAAGACACGATTCTTGAACGCCCCAGTGTCCCAGGCCGGCCTGTCGGCGACAAGGTGGAGAACTTGCCCAGCAGTTCTCAGCTGACCAAAGCAGACTGAGGCCATCAAGTACATCCTGCCCCGGCGTGCAGCTGCTGCCGTCGCCGAGGGCGGCCCCCCCCTGCCACCGCCAAACAAGAGCAAAGCTGTGCCGTGGAGCCGGTCGCAGGGCAGCCGCCCATCCAGGCCCCCGCCAAACCTGATGGCAAGCGAAAGAGCAAGAGGCCCTTAGACGGGCGACCCAGAGATGGAGGGAACTGCTCTTCAGGAGATGGTAAGCACACAACTCCCTCCCCCGGAGGAGGGCCGGGAGGAGAATCTTTTTCCACCAATGACCTCAGTCGGTGGTACCCAAATTCTCGACAAAGAGCAATTCTTCTATTTTTTGGGTCCCCAGAGGGGAAGGGGGGTTGTGGACGACCTAGTGTGTATCACACTCACCCTCCTCTCTCACCAGTGAGCAGCAGTGGGCGGATCGGTAGGACGAACCAACGGACTACCCACGCACCCTATGCTCAAACGAAGGTCAGTGTTGCACACACTCAGACCCCGCCTCGGAACGGCAAAGAGACGCCCGGGCCGGGTCCCTGCATTTTTTCACGCTGCCCCGCTGCGGGTACGCCGGTAGTTCCGTTGATGCCACTTGCGCGGCGTCTGGGAGCCTGGCTAGAGATACCCAGCCCGTCTCGATGGCTCCGTCGAACCGTAAGGCTCGGCTACGTGATTCAGTTCGCCCGGCGCCCTCCCAAATTCAGAGGCGTCCACTTTACGTCAGTGAAAGCAACAGATGCCCCCGTCTTGCGTGCAGAGATCACAGTCCTACTGTCGAAGGACGCGATAGAGCCGGTCCCTCCAGCCGATATGAAGACGGGGTTTTACAGCTCCTAATTCACTGTACCCAAGAAAGGCGGTGGGTTACTACCAATCTTGGACCTGCGTGTCTTGAACCAGGCCCCTCACCGGTTACCGTTCAAGATGGTGACGCAGGAACGACATCTTTTGTTTTTTTTTTTTTTGTTTTCTTGTTTTTTTTTTTTTTTTTTTTTTTTTTTTTTTTTTCTTTTTTTTTTGTTTGTTTTTTTTTTTTTTGTTTTTGTCGGGTGATCCGTCCACGAGATGGTTTGCACGGTCGACCTGACGAAGAGTGATTCATGTGTTGATCCTTCCGCACCACAGACCATTTCTGTGGTTCGCGTCCGAAGGACGAGCTTATCAGTATGAGGTCCTGCCCTCCGGGCTGTCCTTGTTTTCCCGTGTCTTCACGTAAGTTGTGGAGGTACCCCTTGTTTCCTTGAGAGAACAGAGCATTCGCAGTCACAACTACCTCGACGAAGCAGTCTCAAGATCAGTTGTGCGAACACAGGGACTTTGTGCTCTCACACCTCAGCTTGTTGGGCCTTCGGGTCAACTGGGAAGAGAGCAAACTCTCCCTGATGCAGAGGATCCCTTTTCCCGGTATGGAGGGGACTCGGTAAAAGCAGGATGGCGGTCCCACTTAAACAGTTCAGAGGCTCCTGGGGCATATGGCAGCTACAGCGGCAGTCACACCGCTGGGGCTGCTCCATATGAGACCGCTGAAGCACTGGCTCCATGGCCGAGTCCCGAGGTGGGCGTGCAATGCGGCACCTTACGGGTACAAGTTACACCGGCCTGCCGCCAAACATTCACCCCGTGGTCAGACCTTGCGTTCCTACGGGCAGGAGTGCCCCTGGAGCAGGTATCCAGGCATTCTGTGGTTTGCACGGATGCCTCAACCACCGGCTGGGGGCCACGTACAACGGGCTTGCAGTGTCAGGGTTTGGACGGGGCCCCAACTGCACTGCCTGCCTCGAGTTGCTGGCAGTGCACCATGCCCGGGGCTGTCTCAAAGGGCGCTAACGAGGCAAGCACGTACTGGTCCGAACAGACAACACAGCGACCGCTGCGTCATCAACCGACAAGTGGCTCTGCGATCGTCGCTTATCGAACTCGCCCGCTACCCTCATCATCGGAGTCAAGAAGCATCTGGAGGTCGCTCATGCTGTCACATCCTGGCGGCTAAACTGGACAGCGCCGAGCTGTCAGAGCTGCGCTACGGGAGAATGGCGACTCCATCCCCCGGACGGTCCAGCTGGGGTGGGGAGTTTCAGAGACTGCTAGGTAAACATGGTGCCTCTCAGAAACCTCTCACTACCAGGTTGTCTTCGCCTGACCCGAGGGGAACACTCGGCCACGGACGCAAATGGCACAAGCTGGCCGCGGGGCCTTTGCAAGTATGCATTTTCCCCAGTGAGCTTTCTGGCACAGTTGCTGTGCAAGGTCAAGGAGGACGAGGAGCAGGTCCTGCTAGTGGCACCCTATTGGCCTTCCCGGACATGGTTCCCAGAACTAATGCTCCTCGCAACAACCCCTCCTTGGCCGATTCCTCTGAGGAAAGATCTACTGACTCAGAGACGGGGCACAATTTGGCACCCGCGTCCAGATCTTTGTAAACTCCATGTCTGGTCCCTGGACGGGACGCAGAGGTTCTGAGTGGCCTACCCAAGAGGTAGTTGACACCATCACTTCAGAGAGAGCGCCTACGCTTGAAGTGGAACCCGTTCGTTGAGTGGTGTTCTTCTCGCCGAGAAGACCCCCGAAGATGCCCGATCGGAGTTGTGCTGTCCTCTTTGCAGCAAAGGGTTGGAGCGAAGGCTCCCTCCACCCTTAAAGTTTATGTGGTTGCAATCGCTGCTAACCACGACCCCGTAGAAGGAGGTCGTTGGGGAAGCATGACCTGGCCGTCAGGTTCCTTAAGGGGCGAGAAGGTTAAATCCTCCACAGACCCCTCTATACCCTCTTGGGACCTGACACTAGTGCTCACGGCACTACAGCAGGGACCATTGAGCCTTTTTTGCAGGCGGTTGAGCTGAAGTTCCATTCGATGAAGACTTTGCTCTTGCTGGCATTGGCCTCCATCAAGAGGGGAGGGGACCTGCACGCATTTTCGGTCAAAGATTCGTGCCTAGAGTTCGGGCCGGCAGATTCCCAGGTAACCCTGAGGCCCCGGCCCGGCTACGTGCCCAAGGTTCCCGCTACTCCCTTCAGGGATCAGGTGGTGAACCTTCAAGCACTGCCCTCGGAGGAGGCAGACCCAGCCCTAGTTTTGCGCTGTCCCGTCCGAGCCTTAAGGTGTTACGTAGACCGGACGCAACGCTTCAGGACCTCAGACCAGCTCTTTGTCTGTCACAGAGGCCGGCAGATCAAATTCATTAATACCTGAACAGTACTGTTGTACATCAATACTCTACATCAATAAAATCAATTAATGCAACGGAAAGTTCCAAAAACGAGTTCGCCGCCTGCAGAGGCAGAATTTTATGGTCCTGTGGGCAAGCTCATGCATTTGAATTATGCTGCCTCCTAAGACACCTCATTTCAGCTGCATCCTAAAATGCATTGCAACAAGCTCAGTTAATGGAAAAGGCAAGATATATATTATATTTCATTCAGTACTTAAAAATTCAAATAAGTGTAAACAAACTGGATTATTGTATCCAATATTGTGTGTTCTGCAGGTGTATTTTAAGCACATTAAGGGAAGGAGGAAATCTAGTGTATTTCTGAAAATGTTTTTTCTCTGTTTCTTTCTTTGCTTGATTATTTTCATCATGTTATGGTTTGAGCAGTAACAATGGCAAACTTGGTGAAAAATGTCAAATGACAGCAATAAAACGTAAGTCAAATCTCAAGGGTTTATATGAATACTGTATTAACTGATGCTGGATTCCAGCATCAACCTTTAACCATGGAAATCATTGTATTTCTGTATATGTTCTTCTCTTTCTTTCTGTGCATTGTTCTTTCCACCTTCATGCCTCTGTTTGAGCTGCTGTAAATGTGATACAAAGTGTGTGTAATAAAAGGCAAGTCCAATCTGAATGTGTTGTTTATGAATACATCAACAAACTGTATTACCTATCAATCTTATATTCTAGAAAATCACTGTATTTCTGAACATGTTCTTCTCTTTTTCTTACTTTGCATGACTCTTTCGAGAGTGATTCGAAAACATAAGGAGCCGTCTGCTCTGCTCTCTATAACCCTCACAGTACTTAGATGTCATACAAAGATCGATCTGTGCAGCGCAAACAGCCAAAACCTGGTTATATTAGGCAATATACAAATCCTGGCCAGAGCGTGTCCCCAGAAAATGGCACGTATGGTCATCTTATCATATACAATAAAAGAGGAAAATGCTGAATTTGGTGGCTGTAGTCTCACATTTAAAAGAGACTGAGGCATTGCATGTTTGTTTACTCTTGAACATGCATGTGTATTAGCTGGACAATACCAAAGAAACTAAAGCTTAATTTATGATACCACTGCTGACAGAGAAGAGCTACAGTAAGTGTGCACTTTTGTTTGCCCTGAGTTGACAGACATAAAAAACACAATTATTGTTTTTATGTTTAACTGTCAGATAAAATGTCCAAGGTGCTTTATTTCAGCTGCTCTATCAGTGCAGTATGACACAAAAGTCAGACTGCCAGCTTACAATTCTGTTTGTTCAGACAACAGCAAAGTCAACAAACCCATCTAAAACTATTACATCATCAGAATTAAACACAGCCGATATAAACGCAGACACAGTCTGATGTGTTCAGTGAAGCTGCTTCAGATCGATGTTGAATGTTACACAGATGTCAGACGGCAAAGATCAGACATCTCTAATTATTTCCTTCCTCCACTGCTGCTTTCAAGTCCTCTTGAGAATGTCTACATATGAGCTCAAAAGTATTTCATCTATGTCCATATGCTGAATGGACACATTGAAATATACAATTTAATGCAACCAACTAACTAACTGATAAGTTGCTAGTTATCCCTAAGCTTTCACAAGACTTTCACTATTGGTTAATGACAGCGTGTTTCATTTGGCACAGATTTGCCATTGCTGTTTGGCTTGTAGAAAACTACTGACACTGCAACATTGCATGTGATTGTATTTCTACTATAATCATTTAATGCTACATTGGAAAGATTGATCAAACCTTCCTGGAAAAGTCCTTTGATTAACCACTGCTTTCACAGAGATATGCACTCAGTTCCTTTCCCATGCTCAGCGACTCTTGAATGATTTCTGTGAAAGAACAGAAGTTATGCTCAGAAAATCAAGTCCAGTCATGCACGAATAAAAGCAAAGTAAACAGTAACCAACACCATGACTTCATCAAACAAAGTAAATATTGAAATTATTTTAGACTCATTTCATAATTCATTTTAGATTCTCCATATTCAATCACTTACTGCTTGCTCTTAAGGACTACTGGCCTTGTGTGACCTTATTATTATTATTATAAATTTTTTTTTAGTTCATCATTTGTTTATTGCATTTATTTATTATTAATTTTTTTTATTTTTTATTATTTAGTTAGTAAGTTAATTTTAAAAAGTAAGTTCATTTGCCATATGGCATGGTTGTACTTTCTCAAACTACTATTTTTCAATTCAGTCACAATGCATTTTCCCGTCTCCAGGGTGCAGGTCCGAGAGCTTTGTACCTTGGTTTCTCCCTCTCTAGACCTACAAGGTCGCCATTGTGCATTGCTCCTCATCACTGCCAGCAATGTTCATTATGACGGCCCTCCTTTCCCATCATTAACCTGCCTACAGGGCGCTGATTGAAGGGACATTGTGGCGCTGATCCAAGTTGGGACGGTCACTCCATGGCACCTTCTAGTGCAAACTGCTTATCTAAAACCCTCTCTCTTGGCACTAATAGCCTGCAGCTTTCCCTATTAGACCCTTGGCCTGCAGCAGTGCATTTGTCCAGATGATTAGAATGTGAGCACTCAACCTTCCCTTAAACTCTTCTGCGTGTTCTGAGTTTAAGAATGGTATCAGCTCTGTGAGAGCAGGCTGAAGTAATGCACAGTTGCCAATACTATTAATCTCTTCCCCCTACAGGGCGAGGTTCATTAAGAAGCTATTGCCATAATAGCTAAAGGGCACACACTATTTTAACCAACCAAAGGCAGGGCATCCGGAGCCAGATCGATCCGTCAGGTGCCACTGGGAGGATCCAGAAGCCCACAGCAGTTGTTTTGCAGGACCAGAGGACAACAGAGACCTGCAGGGGCAAAAGACCTGAAGCCTCATCTCTTCTGCAGGGTCCAGAGCTTACAATGGTGCCACAGTGAGGGAACGGGGAGGGAAAATACATGTCAGGCAAATTGCGAGGAATTAATCCGGTAATGCGAATGCCTCTGTGACAAATGTCTGCAGCAGACCTGACTGGTGTAAGTAATTGTACTCAAATGAACATGTCAGGCTATTTGGAAAACATATCGCTGGAGCTGCTATCAGTTCAACGTGATTGCAGTGAGAAGATGGAATAACGCTGTAGGACAAATGAGTTCAGTGGTCATTACACTTGTAATGTGTCACCTCTACCTTAATGGCAAGTAATGACCTTCTTGAATTATATTGTATGCAGAATATTTAATATCTGGTGATTTATACACAACAGCCCTGTAGCTCACATTTCAGGCACTTAATATAGTAGTAATTTTTTTTTAGGCAGCATTGAAAGATCAGACTTTTAAAGACATTTGGGATAAACTGAAGCAGCGAGCCAGGAACCATCACGTAACATCAGTGCCTGACCTCACCGATGTCTCATTTCATTTTAAAAGCATGACCATGTTCCAAAAAAGGCATTTAAAAGAGTTCCAAACACAAAATACAAATGCACAGCCCATATTAAATATAGTGACACGCCAATAATACCAAACCTCATTGGTCCTTGTGTAATGACATCATAATGTTATGTTATGTTATGTTAAAGTCAGATGACATGCATTAACCAAAGAGGTTTCAGCTGCATTCAAAATGTGCATACTTACTGTATGTCAAAAGAGCAGTATGTCCAAATTCAGTATTTATTAAACAGTAAGCAAAAAGTTCCCAGGTGACCTAGAACTTATGGTGTATTGCACTGTACTATCCCATGTGGCCAAAGGAAAGGTTTTATGAAGTGAAGCGAGAGAACTGATGCTGGTAGGTGAAGTGAAAGTGACGTGACATGTGGCCAACTATGGTGACCCATACTTGGAATTAGTGCTCTGCATTTAACCCATCCAAAGTGCACACACACAGCAGTGAACATACACATGGAGCAGTGGGCAGCCATTATTGCTGCGGCGCCCGGGGAGCAGTTGGGGGTTCGATGCCTTGCTCAAGGGCACCTCAGTCGTGGTATTGAAGGTGGGAGAGAGCGCTGTACATTCACTCCCCCAACCAACAATCCCTGCCGGTACAAGACTCGAACCCGCAGCCTTTGGGTTACGAGTCCAACTCTCTAACCATTAGGCCACGACTTGCCCAGGTCACATGACAAATGAAGAATTTAAGGATTAAATTCATACTACACACATTCATACTATATATAATGCATTCTTAGCACTTTTAAAATAATTACTTACTCAAAAGAAGTATGTACTTTCACAGTTTATTTTAAGGTTCAATTCTCACTATTACAGTTACAACCCATTAACTACGACTTTTGCCTCAATAAACTCCTAATTTGCTGTTTATTAATAGTTAGTAGGGTAGATGTTAGCTTAGGTATTAGGTAAGATTAGGGATGTAGAATATGGTCATGCAGAATATCTGCTTTACAAGCACTAATAAATAGTCGATATGTTGATAATAGGCATGCTAATAAGCAGCTAGTTAATAGTGAGAATTGGTCCCTATACTAAAGTGTTACTGTACGCACTTAGAGAATATACATTTTCCCATACAGCCTTCATGTAATGGATGTGTCTCTGTATTTAATTTGGGCTCTGTATACAGTTGATCAACACTTGATCAATGATTTGATTTCATTTGAATAAAAAAGGGTGTTGTTGCATGGTTTCTTTAACAATGAAGTTAACAATTTAGCTAAAGTTTGGGAGTAAGGCCATGTCTCAACCAATCAGATTATTCTGTCTACGCATTTACTGTATACTGATCCAAACTTCACAGCTCTGTTTGTTTCAGGTTCTCGAGCCCACCCTCCCCTTCTCTCCTAAACTCATCCCTTCAAGATTTACATTTACAGGTAAACTATAATTTGTTGAACTATTTCTCCTTAAAAAGTAATGAGTTGAACTTACTTGTAAAACCTGTGGAAACTGAGTGCCTCAAATTTCTCAAGCAAATTAGTTTATCATTTTTGAGTTAATAAAACTTACTGTATTTTTGTATAGGTAACTTGTGTATATGTATAGGTTACCAGAAAACTTGAGTGTTGCTAACTCAATTTGACAAGTTCAGCCAACTTAGAGATGCAAGTTAAGCTTAGTGCACAGAACTCAAACTAAACAGTTCTCTTAACAAGTCTGCTTTGTTCACATTACTAGACAAATGTGTGGAAACTGATTGCCTTAAATTTCTCAAGTAAGCTGTACTCAAAACTTAAAGTTGTTAATATAAATACAGAAAACTGATTGTTAGCACAACAATAGGGTATTTATTTGTTTAAAACAATGTTACTTGAAGTCATTACTTTTTAGGCATGCTATCAAATCAAAAATTTAACACTGTAAGAAAAATTGCAAATACTGCGCTCAGGAAATATATGGAAAAAAAAATAAACATCAACATCCCTTTTATGACACTTTGTAAATCTAGATTTACCATTTTCTAGAATTTTATTTTTCTAAATCAATAATGATCAATCATGAACTTATAACCCTAACACCACAATGACATCTTTCTACATCAGAAGATTTTTCAGAGATTGCATTCTAGGTTCAGCCATTGAATTAAATCAAAGGTGTCCTTCATTACTGGAGGATACTATAATTTCATAGCATAAATTCAAGTCCAAAGATCAGGCATATCTTGGGGAGGATTTTCCGGATCATCCAATACAATTGTACCTTCCAAATTTATTGCTGTAGACATGGCATTAAATGCAGTGAGTTTGGTATGGCTCTAGAGTCCTCAGCTCAGGGATCACTGTCAGTAGGCCGACTGACATCTCTTCTTCATCTTAGTCCTAGAAACAAGAATACAATATGATAAAAATAAGTAATTACATTTTAAGAGTACATATTCAGGTTAAACATTAGCAAACAAAATTAATATCTGTGTATTATGTTTAGATATAAAGGCCTTTTCAAACTGAGCACAGCAATGGATCCCAGATAAAAATATAAAAAAGACATTCAATTTGTTGTACAAAAAGACAAGACAAACTGAATAGTATGCCAGCTATACAATAATCTATTTTGAAACTGCTGCTTTGACATTTGAAAAGTGTTTAAAAAACAGCATTTTGGTTCAATACTGAGATTTATATTCTCTTTTGTGTGATTTCTAAATACTGACCACAAAACCATGATCAAGAGAGCACCTTCATAGGCCATGTCTTAAACGAGTGGTTTTTACGTCTCTATCACTCGTATATTAGACTCTTTGTTTTTGTTCTCTTGCTTATCTGATTTCTTTATTTCTTTCAAACCTCCTTTTTGATTTTTATATTTCTTTCACTTACTTACCTTTATTCTTTTCTGTCCTTCCTTTCTGACTTCTTTCTCTTTGTGTTGTTTCCTTTCCTTTATCTTCCTTCATCTAAATTGTCAGACCTTCCCTTTTTACCTAATTGTCTATTTTCTTTCTCACATTATTTTTCTGTACTCTTAAAGCAAAAGGGTTCACCCAAAAAATACAAATTCTGTCATCATTTTACTCACACTCATGTCATTCCAAATCCGTAAGAGCTTCGTTCATCTTCGGACACAAATGAAGATATTTGTGATGAAATCTGAGCATGCTTGTGCATTCCTCTCTGCTTGTAAACAAGGCACAGTGCATGCGTGTTCTACGTCAGAACGCCGGCTCCTGCGTCAGCAGCATCACACGCATGCGTCGTGGTACTCTTGTGAACGATAGCCTTACTTTCTTTCTGGGTCTTGAACGTGGTAGTTGTGTTGCTGTCTATGCAGAAAGCTCTTGGATTTCATCAATAATATCTTAATTTTTGTTTTGAAGATGAACAAAAGTCTTATAGGTTTGGAACGACATGAGGGTTGGTAATTAATGACATAATTTTCAGTTTTGAGTGAACTAACCCTTTCAGTATTTTTTTATCTCCTTTCCAACTCTATTCTTTTGTTTTACATTCCCTTTCCTTTTTTCCTTAGAAGTGTTTTCTTTTTTTTCACTTTCTTTATTCTT
Organism: Sinocyclocheilus anophthalmus; assembly: GCA_018155175.1. NCBI lineage: Eukaryota > Metazoa > Chordata > Actinopteri > Cypriniformes > Cyprinidae > Sinocyclocheilus > Sinocyclocheilus anophthalmus. The sequence goes on along the minus strand of JADLZN010002206.1, from coordinate 12,216 downwards.
TTCTATCTTATATTGTTTCTGTGTCCTGATTTTTTTCTTACCAGGTCTCAAGAATAGTCTGCATTACACTAAATAACCAGAATATTTAACATACAAAATTACTTACAAAACATGTCTTGTAAAATCAGTAAGGTCCTTTTCAAGGAAGAGTGGAAGGCCATGGAGAAATGCTGTTCATCGCCCATTGACGCTTAAAAAAAATTAAAATATTTAATAGCACTCAAATCACAATCACTCAGCATAAAATATAATGAATATCTACTTATTCTGTGCAGGGTTTCACAAAACTGCAAAGTATGATTTTACATTAAGCGCACCTATGTGAATAAGCATATACTATGTGGAAACAAGTCCCCAAAAAAGAGCACATAGAATACGAAAAGAAAATGGTTATAATTAGTGCTGGGCATTGACGCACATTTAAAAAACTATTTTAAATGAAGTTTCTACTCCAAAAAATTCTGAAATATAATCATTTAAACAGTGGTTGTGATGATAACTAGTTTTCATGACATTTGTTCGAACATTAAATGCTGAAAAACAGATTACATAAGACATGATAAATTTCATTAAATTGTACTGTATCGCTCAACATACTTTATGATGCTTACTCACGTTTATTTCATGTTATAACTAGCAGTAAAGAGGAAGATCAATGTTTGTAATCAAGCTTGTAAGCCACTGGCTAGCTAGTACGCTAACTGACGGTTACAGTAATGCTCGTCAGTAAAAACTAATAAAATCAGTTTTTTCTTTTCCTCAAAAACGATAGCACACACTGTGACAATATATTTTATAAGTAGATCACCAAAAACTTATCTAATCTTGCGGCCACATTTCAAACACATCTGACTCTGAAGTTCAGTTCGTTGTCTATTTCTGGTGATATTTTGTTTAAATCAACCTTCCGCCACCTACTAGTCTAGAGTTATTAGAGCACATAGTGGGATTGGGAAATTTATATATAATATATATATATAATTTTATAATTATTTATATTTATATAGACATATATATATTTGTTTTACAGTCACCTCCCATCTCCTGTACACGTTCACATGCGATCCGCTAGACTCCAAACACATTGAAAAGAAATAAAATAGGAGTACAGCACACATTATGTTTTACCAAATCACTGCAAGTTTACGCAATTACAAATCCGTAATATATAAGTTATTAATATACTATAATAATGTTGAAACACTCACTGATTATGAGGCATCAACAGCGTGTGGGCAAAGCCAAAAAGTGAACTCTTCTGTTGTTGAGTTTTAACCATAATCTGTAAAAAAAAAAACTAATTTCAAATTGTATTCACTCTAAAACTGTATTCATTGTTCTTTGCACCAGACAATGAAAACAGGCCTTTAATCCAACAAACTAGATGCTCTTAAGTACTGTTTATTAAAGTTGTTTAGTTTAACTATTGCATCCCCTGAAAGTTCACATAACACAGTGTAATTAAGTAAATTCTACAAATTTGTAAAAATCAGTTATGTTTACTCGCTTTTCTTTAGTAGATTCAGTGATTACTTTTTACAGTGTATACCAGTTTCTTCTGGGAAGGCTTTCCACTAGAAGTAAGAACATTTGATTTCTCCAAAGAAGTGTAATACTATCAAAGAAGTGTAATACTATGTCTCTATCAAACTATTGCAATACTGCTCTGTATATGTGCAACCCGGCACAGCAACATTGAATCAACCAATGAGTTTGAGGAAGTGTAATAAAAAAAATAAATTAAAAATTAAAACATTTTCAGTTCTTTCCCACTAATTCCAGAGAAATCCCATCAGTTTCTAAACTTTCCCCAAACATGGTTTGCATTTTGTGTTAAATTTAGTTCAGTCACGGCCATGTAAATTGGCAGTCTGCATATACTCAAAAGGGTTAAAAGCAACGAAGAGCAACGTTAATCTGTGATTCACTTAAATTCCTATAGTTTTTGTCATATTAAAATAGTTCTTAATATAATGCATTTTACGAATAAGACAGAACACTTCTTGAATTTGATACTATTTTTGAAATAATGTAACATAAAAAATATCATATCGTTGTGTTTACTGATAACAATCTACACTTGTATGTATTGTATTTGAATACTGGGTATTTGTAATTGAATGCTGTAAATAAGCAATATAACAGTAATGTCTTCAGTGAACCCTGTAGAGGAAAATCTTGTTATGAGCTAAATTTATATACTTACCGGTTACATGCAAAAGAGAGAAAAATAGGGACAAAGCATAAAAAGCGGTAAATTGCTGTTGCTTCACATTACTCAACAGTTATGATGTTATACTTTCCTATTTGAGACAGGTAACATACAGGTCTAGCAGCAATTTAGTAAAAGTACTAAAGTTATTACTCTATTGTGCATTGTGTGTTAAGTATTTTCATATGTAGAGCCTATTTGTTGATCGTATGTTTCACCTAAGCTCTGACATCTACAAGAAACGAGGTATCATTCGCTGTGATTTAATCAAGCACCTTGTACTTTTGCTTGCTGTTATTCTGCAGGATGTTAACATTAGAAGTGATGAATGTTTCTAACGTTTGCCTCAGTAAGATTAGCGGCGTCTCTTTCATCTGTGGAAATTATATTCTGAGAGCTGTTTTCGAGCAAGCAGTTCAAAATGTCTCGGCTTTGAAGCGAGCGCTTTGAAAGAGAATTCATTCTGCATCCTCAAGGTCTGAGGAGTATGTCTGTAACAGTGCTGTTAAAATGCTGAGAAAGCCTGAGGATGAGCATGCTGGGGTTGGACATGGGTCAGCAAATTGTTTGTTTTAATATACTTGCATTTTAGTGATATTGTAATAAGATGTGGTTCTGTGTTTGTTAGTGGTGTTTCATAAGAAAAAATGAATAAAAATTAAAAATGAAATCTCTATAACATCTTAAATGTTTCTCCTAGACCTGGACATTTTTGCTTTTGACTCCACCTGCTTCTCACATTTTCTCTTTAAGAAAATTGTCTCTTAAATTTCAGAAGAGAGCAGTGTTTTGATACACAATGATTAGCAGTTATTTAATTTTAATGAAGCAAAATTTAATTTACAAAAGAAAAGTTTGCATGAAAAATGAAAAAAAAAGCACTGGTAGAGTTTTGTTTTTTGGTGAGGCCCGGGGGGGGGGGGTTTGGTTTTTTTTTTTCTTGAAACGCTCCCCCTAACAACATGTGGTGATGTAGGGGCTGTTTGATATACACAGTATGTCTATAATATATATATATATATATATCTAATATATATATTATATATATATATATATATATAATAGTATTAATGTATGTATAATATAGTATATATATATATATGTATATATAAATATATATATATATATATATATATATATATAGGCTTTCTGACCCCAAGACTCAACTATTTTCTGCATTTCTCCAGCTGTGATCCTTGGAGAGTATTTGGCCACTCAAACTCTCCTCCTCACTGTGCATTAGGACGATATAGACACATGTCCTCTTCCAGCAGATTTGTAACATCTGTAGTTGATTGGAACCTCTTAATGAATTTCTGATGGTGGAAATGGGGATTTTCAATGCCACTATTTTGTGAAGCTCAACAATCTTGTTCTGCACATCCGAACTATATTCTTTGGTTTTACTCCATGTCAAGTCAAGTCATGTGTGGACATGCAGTGGAACAAAATCTCGTGTCTCGCAGGACCACAGTGCTACATAAATAAACATAAATATAAACATATAACACTAGACGTAAGAACAATTTTTAAACCTATATATAACTAACTTACTGAAAGTGGTAATCTAACTATACATATACTATAAATAGTTGACTATACATACACATAACCTAAGATAGACTATACAAGTACTTTACATAATAACTGTGCATGATATTGTGCAAAAGAGGTATTTAAGGTTAAAGTCACCATGAAATCAAAATTGAAAATTCTTATTTTTAATGGAATACCATAGTGTTTATTATAAATAATTTATCCGTGCATTATTTTTTTTTTATTCATGTGCCCTCGTAATCTTTAATCAAAAACGTTAACCTCCCCTCCCCTCAAAAGGACTCATCTACTCTTCCGGTCACGAGCTATGGCGCAAGGGCGGAGCTAGTGACGTGAGGGGTAAACGCTGGGATAAACGACAGGGGGAAAAGCTGAAGCTGATGTTTCACTTTATAGCACTGACACCAGTCATGAGGGAGTACTTTACCCCTAAACATTGAAAAGATATTAGGATATTACGACAACATTACTCTTAGGACATGGCAACATTTTTTTTTCATGAATATGACTTAACCTGATCTTCTCTCTCTCTCTCTCTCTCTCTCACTGTTTAGGCATGTTTTGTGCCGTTGATCGTCGTCGTCATCCTTAATAAATAAAACATTTATTCATGCTTGGGTGTTGGCGGTGAATCCAGTGGAGAGAAATCCCCCACCACTAACTGCAAACTGGCATTCAGATCTGCCTCCATTTTGTTAGCAACGCCCCAGCTTCCAACGATCCAATCAATTCCCGAAGGACGAAATCAAGTCCCGCCCTCTCATTTCAGATGCCGTTTCACTCGGATATACGTCACAGTAGAGAAGAAAAGACAATCGCAGCTTCCATTTCATACCGACTTTAAGAAGCAAATAGTGCAATATGAATTGTGGTGCATTCACAAGTAAACATTTGTTAAGTTCTTATTAAGTTCTTGTAACATGGAGTGTTTATAACACCAGGAGGGATGGGTGGGGTCCTTCACGATACTGGTGGCTTTACTGGAGCATCGTGCACGGAAAATGTCCAGAATGGAGGGGAGAGGGGCACCAATGATCTTTGCAGCTGGGTTCACTGTCTGCTGTAGGGTCTTGCGGTCAGCAGCACTGCAGTTCCCGAACCAGACAGTGATAAAACTGGTCAGCACACTCTCAATGGTGCCCCTGTAGTGAGGATGGGAGGAGGAAGACTTGCTCTTTTAAGTCGGTGCAGGAAGTGGAGCCACTGTTGTGCCTTCTTGGAGAGTGATGTAGTGTTGGTGGTCCAGGTGAGGTCTTCTGTTATGTGCACTCCAAGGAATTTTGTGCTGCTGACTCTCTCCACAATCGAGCTGTTGATGGTCAGTGGGGGGTGGTAAACAGAGTTCCTCCTGAAGTTCATCAGAACCTCCGTTGTCTTACTCACATTGAGGGACAGGTTGTTTGCACCACACCATTCAACCAGTTGTGCCACTTCCTCTCTGTAGGGTGTTTCATCATTGTTGCTGATGAGACCTACCACAGTTGTGTCATCAGCAAACTTGATGATGTGGTTGGAGCTGAACTTGGCAGTGCAGTCGTGGGTCAGCAGCGTGAAGAGCAGCGGGCTGAGCACACAGCCCTGTGGGGCACCTGTGTTCAGTGTGGTAGTGCTGGAGGTGTTGCAGCCTACACAGACTGACTGAGGTCATCCAGTTAGAAAGTTCAGGATCCAATTACAGAGGGAGGTGTTTAGGCCCAGCAAAGCACTTCATCATGATTGGAAGTGCTATGGGACGGTAGTCATTTAGACAGGACACAGATGATTTATTTGGTACCGGTATGATTGTTGTGGATTTGAGACGATGTGGGGATGACTGCCTGGCTCAGCGAGGTGTTGAAGATATCTGTTAGGACATCTGTCAGCTGTGCAGCACAGTCTCTCAGTACACGGCCAGGTATGTTGTCAGGACCCGCAGCCTTTCATGCTGGAGACAGACAGAGCGCCTGGTCGTTGGGAGGTGTGGGCAGTTTTTGTCCAGGTGTGTCATTCTGCATTTCAAACCGTGAATAAAAGTGGTTGAGTACATCTGGGAGGGATGTGTCATCATCACAGGCCTGTGGCAGGGGTTTGTAGTCAGGGATGGTCTGAATGGCTGGCCACAGGCTCTGTGTGTCTCTGCTGTCTGTGAATTGATTGTTGATTTTTTGAGCATACGACCGTTTTGCATTTTTGATACCACAGGACAGATTGGCTCTTGCTGTTTTAAGGGCTGCTTTATCTCCTGATCTGAATGTGTCATTTCGGGTCTTTAGCAGCCCACAAACCTCTGCTGTCATCCACAGCTTCTGGTTTGCACATGTGATGGATGATTAAGGGAATTTGACCTTTGTGTTCCTCATATTTATAATCCTGTGGAACAGGAAGCCATGGCTGGACAATTTCATGCTCCTAGTCACCCTGGTGTGGTAAAAAATGTAAATATGAATGAGAATATACTTCAGAGACATTTTACTCATAAGAATTTTTAGGTGTGCCTATAATTGGGTCCACTGCTTGGAGAAACATATTTATTTCTCATGAACTTTCTCCCCACTTTCAATTGTTTGTACTGATGAAAATCAAAACGGATCAACGTGCAGTTTTTTTTCACATGCCGCCTTTGCTCATATTTTAACCAAGATTATTGAAAGGTACTGTATGTCTCCCTAAGGAAATTGAGGAAGCATCTGAGACACTGTTTGAGCTAAATTGAGAGCTATATGAAAAATTATCATCAGCTCCTGACTTATCAAATCAAACTCCTGAGCAATATATATATATATATTATATATAATATATATATATAGTCTATGGCTATGGCTACATTCACACAGTGGCAGAATACAGTTGTCAGTCATGTTTTAGAGTGCTAAATATGGTTATGTCACACACAGTTTGATTGCAATGACAACTATATTCTATAACCAAACTGACCTTCAATTTTCAGGACGCACATCTGCAATTTTCAGCGTGAGTTCAGTCAACCTGAGCTGTCAAACTGTCATACAGTCAGTCACTCACGCTGCACTGCACAAATGCTTAATGCGTATGTGTTGTATGTTTTCATGTGCGGTCTGGGATAAAAATACTCTCTGAGATGTGTGTCTTCCCAAGGTTTCATATCTAGTCACTGTTTTTCTTTAGTACTGCTTTCATCAGTTTTGTAGTCCGGGCTGCACTACCCAAACATTTAAGTAAAAAATAAAGCAGCTGAAAGATTAAAGTGTTTATGGATTTTTTTTTTTTATATCTTCCTTGGGGTTTACTCTTATAATGTTAATAAAGTTTTTTGCTCAAAAATAAATATGTAGAAAAATGCATATTTCCAACCCTTATTCTGACCCTCTGAAATGACCTGTTTTAAGAGGCAGGTCCTTTAAAGGTTTACCCAAAAATGAGAGATAGCAAAACAAAAAGCCGGTCATGAATTAGAAGCACAAAATGAGGATTTGTGAAGAAGAATGTAGGAGGATTTCGATATAATCCAAGAAGAGACTGGTTTTCCTTTGGTAAAGTAAGAGAACTTTGCTTCCTTTGCTCCTGTTAAACAAACTCGCGAGACTAGCATATCTCACAGGTGCAACTTATATGTCCTACTCATCTTCGGAACTTCTTGCACTTAAGTCAGCCGAAATTGATAAAAAAGTGTTTATAAAATTTCAAATATGGATATTTTTCTTACATTTTTGTAAGCAAATGTTTGTGCCCGGGTGACCTCAGATCCAAAACGAGCGTTTTTGGAGCTTAAATGCTTTGTTTATAACGAGGAGGACGTTTTAAGCTACGAAACTTGCAGAATGCTTTAATGGTACAAAGACCTTCACACGGTCACAGTGAACATCAACAAACACAGTATAAAATAAAGGAAACACTTTATTTTAAGGTCCAATTCTAATATTTACGTACAGCATTCATATTACTAGTATATTGGCTGTTTATTAGTATTTATAATGCACATATTAATGCCTTATTCTGCGTGAACATATTTTAGATCCCTTAATCCAACCCATTCCTAAACTTAACTTCCTTACTAACTATTAATATGCAGCAAGTTAGGAGTTTAATAAGGCAGAAGTCATATTTAATAGTTAATATGAGAACCGAACCTTCAAATAAAGTGTAACAAAAAATGAATAAATAGACATTGTTTTAAGGGGTTAGGGGGCATATTTAGAGAGCAGAATGTAATAGAGACATAAGGTTGGCTATCTTGACTTGAGTCTATAGAAACCACCAAGTTCTGTAAATGTGAAAATGTAGTTTCTTGCTCCTTGCTTTTGTTACAGTGCAGCACCAGTGGCCTGACAGGAGGCATTGATGTGTGGGTGTTAAACTTGCTCGGCTGTGCAACAATTTGATTTTATATCACTGTGTCTCTTGGCAGAGAGTATTTGACCTTTGAGATGGTTGTCGTAGCAACAGGTAAACTTTCAAACCTCCTCACTGCCCTTGATGCACTTCGTCTTCGGAGGGAGCGCTTTAAATCAATAGAGAGAAGCACTGCTGTAATCACGTCCGCAGTTACTTGTGCTTTTGATTTGGTGCCTACGAGCTTTTGAAAATATCGTGAAAGGAATGCCAGTCCACTGTGCTGTTTTGTTTTGTGACAAACATTGACAAGGGATGGTGATAGTGAGATGAATAAAAGTGGAAAAGGCCAACAAACAAACCGTCATGCTCTAATATTTCAAATATGGAAGAATATGAACTTGCAGATGCATTCGAGGATAACACATAAGAGCAAGTGAACTGCAAACTGCCTTTTGCTTTTCTCCTGACCAAGAGGCAAGCATGAGTGGAGGAACATATAGTTCTCACATGCTTTTCAAGAGTCTTTGGACTAAATGTCTTTCTTTATACCATGAAAACAGTGCTGACTGGCATCTTGTGTAGCACATTATGTTATTCCTGCACCATGTTTGACTAGAACAGCAATCTAATCCTGAACTTCAGTGAAACAAAAGAGATTATTATTATGAAGAAAAATAGGGAAACACCAATCACTGCTCATGTACTATATATGTTCCTCATTTGACACAACCAATTGAATTGGCTGAGCGCTCTACATGAGCTGTTGAGTTAAATGAGGCATGTTAGAGAGGCAGTCCAAATGTGTTGTGGGACTGAATTCTCTCCATAACTTTATACAGAGTGCACTATTTAGGGTGGCAGCCAATAGTGTGCACAAAACCATAGTAAAGATTATCCAGTGCGTTCAATCAATACCCAATACTCAACGATTAGAGAATACCCAAAATGCAGTGTGTAGGTCTCACGAAATTGTGTATGTGACAAAATAGTGAATGTGACAGCTTCGCAGCCCTCTCCAGTTCATGGTTCATCAATGTCCGAATTCTTCAGAAACCCCTGTGTGTTTGTGTGTGGTGTGTGTGTGTACGTCCTTCCAGACTCAGGGACTCGTCACCGTGGGGACCTAAGTTGAGGTCCCCATGGGTAAATATGCTAATCACACAGAATGAAGTTTTTTGAAAATCTAAAAATGCACACAAAGTTTCCTGTGAGGGGTAGGTTTAGGTGTAGGGTAATAGAATATACGGTCTGTACAGTATAAAAACCATTATGCCTATGAAGCGTCCCCACAAGGTTAGCAAACCAGACATGTGTGTGTGTGGTGTGTGTGTATGTGTGCGTGTGTGTGTGCGTGCGTGTGTGTGTGGGTGTGTGTGTTTAAACTACGTTACACAGAAGCTTTGATGACGCATTGTGGTTTTTGCTTTTCTACTATCTCACCTAAGCACCATTTTTTATTTATATTTATTTATTTTTAATGATCCTTGTCAAACTAAAACAGTTCATCTTCTGGGCCGAGTTGCAGTACACCCCTTTGAAAATCCTTTGTTATAATTGTGAGGGGAATCATGGTGTTTCTATATGCTCTGACTCAAACAAATACAATTGTTCATCATGCAGTTTTCAGTACAGTTCTATGTGTCATGGTGGGGCATACTTTTAAAAGTAATGCAGTAACATTGAAGTGCATTACCCTAAAAGTAGCTAACGGTGTTACTTTGTTTCCTGTTACTTTTGCATTACTTTTTCCATCTGGCCTGGGTCTTGTTTTCTGTTTTGTCAGTATCGGAGAAGTGGGGATTTGTGGGGGTGGGCTACACATGCAGGTTGTAGGGGACAGCGCCTTCGTGGGGTTGCAGCGGACTCAACCGTGAAACTGAATAAGGGGCCGGGTGTGGGGCTATGGGGGTCTGAATGAAAGGTGGAGTAGGGTGTTCACTAAATCGTTGGGGAAAGGTGGCGCTGAGGGGTCGTGGTGTGGGAGCGTGGCGATGGACTCTTGCACGGTCGAGGAAGAAACAGGGGTTGTGTGATGGGGTTGTAAAGGTCATTCTGTGGTTGAGGTGCGTAGTGTGGGATTATGTGTTGTGAGGTGTGGGTAGTGCAGGGTGGGTGTGAGTGGGGGGGGGGGGGGGTCAGGGTGGCGAGGTGGGGTGGTGGTAAAGAGGAGCTGGGGGGGGGTCAATACAGGTTTGTTCGGAGCTAGCGGAGACTTTAATGTGGGGTTTGATTTGTCATTTCGTGACTGGGTGGGGTTCTCAGTCTTCTATTTAGTTGGAACGATGTGGTCTCTATGTAGTGAGTATGTTTGGTGCTTCAGATCGAGAATATGAACTGGGGGAATGAGTGTGGGGTTGTGGTTATGGTTGGGGGTTGGATGGGGGAGTGGTTGGAGTTATGAGTAATACATTTAATATGAGGGTCGTGGAGAGTCGACAGGTGGGCAGGCATCAGTGGGGTTGGTGCATCACAGGGGCGAGCACGAACACCGTCTGCACTACGGCCCGAGGGGTGTGCTGCGGGTCACCAGTGGCCAAGGCACAAGAGCTTGTTCAGGCCAATTCATAGGAGAACAAAGTAGGACTCGGTGGTTAAGTTGATGTGGAAGATAGTATTGGCAGGGGGGAGTTATGGTGTTGCGTGTGTAACGTTAAGGTGTGTCGGGCGAGTCGGGGGGTATTAGTGTGGGTGTGAATACAGGTGTTGTGCAGGGTGGGGGACCTCTCTAATGAAGGTGGTGGGTTAGCGAGCTAAAGGCGGATTGATCTCCCCATGATATCGGATAATGGTGAAGTGGAAGGGTCGCGGGTGGGCGTGGGTGGTGGGGGGGGGGTGGTGGAGGGTTGGCACACCGGTATCCAAAACCTACGCGCAGGCTGCATCGTCGGGTAGGTTCGCGGGGCATCTAGTCTGCACACAGATGAAGGGCAGCATGCTTGCCGGGTAAGGTCCCATCGCGGCCAAAGGCGAGGGGATCCCGCGGCACAGTAGGCCTGTAGGCTGTATTTATTACTCCCGGATGTTGTTCGTAATACACGTAACAAATGAAAGTAAAGATCTCCGCGCGCGCTTGACAGAAGGGAGTAGGGATCTGTGGGGGCAGAGCCACCAGCGAGGGGGTGCGTGGGCGGGGGGCCGCGGGGTTGGGCGGGGGGGGTTGTGTAGGGTGAGTAGGGGTGCCCTGGCCCAGGGGGAGTTGGTGGCTGAGGGTGGTTGGCTGGGTGCGCCATGTGACTAGGGAGATGTGTGGGTGGGGGGGGGGGGGGTTTCGAGGAAGACAGAGGATTAAGGCGAAGTGGGCCAGAGAGAGTAGGTCTCGATTGAGTAAGGAAAATTATCTTCTGTTGGGCCAGCAACACTGCCCTTAAAAACAATGACTCCCACTTGTGTGAGGTGTCATCCATTATCAGTTTTTCCTCATTAAACATGACACTTTAGGATGCTGCCGGTGGTTAAGAATAACTCACCGCAACACATGAGAACACAATTTAAAACTATAGTACGATTAAGTACCATAAACTCGGATTAATTAATAGTAAGAATAGGGTCGGGGGGGCGTCGTGTTTTCAAGCGGGGGGGGTATGTGGGTGTTGAGCGGGGGTGACGTGGAGGGGGGAGTTCCCCTAGTAGGGGGGGGGTGGTGTGAAGGGGGGGTGTTGAGCCGGACTAAGGGGGTGGGGGGGAGGGGGGGGGGGGGGGTCGCTTATCAGTATACAATTATACAAGTATACAGTATACAATTCAAACTATTAACAAGCTTCCTGTTTTGTGGGGAGGACGGGTGCGTCAGGAGGGAGGTTGGGATGGGTTGGGAGGGATTCGTGTTTTCGACGGGTGGGGGGGGGGGGTGTGATTCCAATGGGAATTAATTCAGGGATTGACTTTTCTGGAATAGATACTGTACATATAGTTACAGTGAGAATTGGTCCCTATACTAAAATGTTACACTTGGTGTAATCCATGTAATACTGCAAAACATGACAACAAGCACTTAAAATAGCAGGGTAGTGGTTTAGAGGTTAGATGAGGTGTTGGGGTGTGGGGTAGAAACCTGGGCCGATCGGAGGGAGGGCGGTGGGGGCGGGCACATGGGTTAAGTGCATAACAGTGAGTAAATACAGAATGCATGATTTTATAACATTTTGTTAAAATAATGT